>JZKD02S2197817.1:276676-292314 GCA_000966675.3 Picea glauca | reverse complement strand
CACTTTCACTCACACACAAAAGTCACTTATCACTCACATAGCTTCTTCTTGAAACGTGGAGGTCAAAGTAAGTTTCCTCCCAAGGGATTCCGAAAATACCCCATCTTTTCTTGACGGGACTATCCACTCCCATTTTTAATCAACGAGGTTGGTTTGCACCCCCAACCTTCCAAAACAACTACATCTAAAATCTTTCTAAAAACTCACTAAGTTTTTCTCCACAAGAGGTGCCAAAATAATTTTTTTAGTCTAGGTAGGATTTCGGGGATAGGCATCTAAATAACTCCCCGTTATTTGGTTCTCACATTGTCAAAACATAGAGGTTGTCAAATAGGGAACTAAAAATCCTCCAATTCAAGTGTTCCAATTACCATAAGGTAGGGAGATACCCATGAAGGGTTGAAGGCCGAGGTCCAGTTTTTCTGTGCGTCCCCCCTGGAGGCACCCACCTCTTGGACGGGATCCAGCCCGTGACCCATTTCTTAGGCCGAAAATCTAAATGCCGCACTTTGACTGAGGTACCTAGTGACCAACTTTAGGACATCTTCCTAGGTGGCAATTGTGGGCTGCAATTGCACCTTGATTGGATTTTGTGTGGCTATTGGGAATAATCACCAGCTCTTTTGAGATATGCCCCCTTTACCCCTCATTATAACCAATTATTTCATCCTTCACTAGTTTCTCTTCCAGTGACTTCAGACCCCACTATTGAGTACTATTGGAAGGTCCAGTTCTATTTGAGAGGCAAGACGTTGCGTCTTCTAGGACACGAGCATTTGCTTTCTTTTGATTCCCCCACGTGGAAAAAACCCACTTACCCACATATATGCTTCTTTCTCATTTTATGTATGATGCACATCTAATTATAGTTTGATTTGGATATAGGTATTGTGTAAACATTCAACGCAAAGGCTCTTGATTCTATATTACTCTCACCACTTTTTTCACACATTCACACAGCTAGTCTGACATCATAGGGGAACCACAGAACCCCCATCGTTCACGACGCTTGCTAAACCTCCCTCCTATATTAGGGGGAGTATCTGGTCGTTCCTGCTCATCGACACCTCCTTCACGCACTCCTATGAATGCTACTATTTTAGGATCAACTTTGCTTGGTTCTACATTACTTGGGTCCACTTCCCAAGGTGATCCGTTCACTCGCTCTCCTTTACATGGAAGCAGGGGACCCACTTCCTCTCAAGGAGGGAGCACCAACCCACCTAGCCCCCCTCAAGGGTCAGGTTCACAACACACTATGGTCGGAGATAATCCTCACCCCCCACTTCAAATGCCATATTTGGCCTCTCTCAACATACCGGATCTCGCCAAACTCACCAATGCTCCTATATTGCATGATCCCACATGGCCTGCAATGCCGACCAAACTACCTTCAGACATACCAAAGTTTGAAGGAAAGGCAGGTGATGACCTTGCCAACCATGTCATGAAATTTTACCTATGGTGCTCCTCCAACAGCATTATGGATGATTCCATCAGACTGCGATTATTTCAACTCACACTCACTGGCCCATCGACTAAATGGTATGTCGAAGAAAAATCAGGGTCCCACGCAACTTTTGAGTCATTGGCCAAAGCATTCTTGACCTTCTTCCAATTACCCATCATCCACGACAATGGTCTAAAACTACTTTCTAATTTCAAACAAACCTCATCCACACACATTGCTGACCACATTCACAAGTGGCATAGGCGACGTAGTTTGTGCAAAGCAGAAACCACCAAGCAATAGTGTCTCGACTAGTTTCTTAGATCCCTTGTCTCTCTTCTCGGTAAGGATGTAGCTTCCACCTTCCCTCAATCTGAAGAGGAAGCCATCAGCAAGGCCCAACAGTATGACCTCATCTATGCACAGTCAGGGTACTTATACACTGTACTTCCTGATCTTCCAAAACCTGTACCATTTGGCCAAGACAAACCTGGGATGTCTCACTCAGCAGACGGACTGATCGGTGCCACCACACACCATGGTCCACAACCCCAACCACCACTAATGTATGGCACACCTCAATACCCACTGGCATATGGGGGCACTTATTATTACCCCCCACCCCCTTATCAATAGCCATACCCTGTTGCTATACCACCACCCATCAGTGGACCACCGTCGGCACCCCCCATACATCCACCTATTCCCACAAATAGTGGTATGCCCTCAACATCATATTATAGTTCTAGCGAAAGAACAATGCCTTCCTATGTACCTTATGGATCGGTACCACCACAGAATCCATACTTCCCATTTCCTGGTCCTCCACAACCCATGGCTCCCCCACATCCTCATGTGGGCGTGAATTTTGTTCAACCCTTTGTTGTTCAATAATACCAAAGTTTTGAATAGTTGAATACACCCAATCCAACCCATCCATCAAACAATGCCAAGAAGAAAGGACGGAACAGGAATAACAACAACCTAGGTCAAGGCGGGACTCAACCCCCACAGCACCAACCCACTGGGGGCAACCAGAACCAAGGGAGCCAAAACCCCTAAGGGGGAAATAATAATAATAAACACCATGGGTGAAATAACGTTAAAACCATCTTCCCTTGTGCCCTTTGTGGTGATTTTATCCATTACACTCATCATTTCCCCCAGATCATTGATTTCAAAACGTTGAAAGACTCTGGTAGTCTTCGCCATTCTCCTGCACAGCCTACCCCTCAGCAGGAACCACAACAATACGTGCAACAACCCCCTCTCGTCGTGCTGCAAAATCCTATTCCACATCAAGGTGTGATAAATACCCACCAGGACACACAACATCCCACACCGCAGGGGGGACAATACCTCAACCCCAACAATCCAGTAGATCATACAATTCTCCTCACTAGTGAGGAAGAAATCCTTCTGCAAACGCGTAGCCATCAGTATCATGCACCCACTGAGTCTCATCCCCTCCCTCCAGAGACAAACCCTACACTGACAGGACCCCCGTTGGTGATCCCTCGCCCTTCCGCCGAGCCACCGCTTCACATCCCTCGCATCCCATTGCGTAGGAATGTCCACAACCCACAGGCTAGGGAAGCTCATAACTATAGTTTGGTAGATGACTTAGCATAATCCCCAGCTGCCATGTCAGTCTTGGAAGTCCTCCAGACTTTTCCTACTCAGCAGAAATCACTACTTTCCACCTTGGGGAAAGTCGACCCTACAGATACCCAACTCATTACCTTTGATATTGATAGCGGAGAACCTCATCTTCCCACCTTGATCGCTTTTCAAATACCAGTGAAGATACGGAACATCACAGTTCATTGATGTATCATCGATGAAGGTGCATCTACATGCATTATGTCCAAAATGGTATGGCAGAAACTTGGTTCCCCGGAACTCATACCCTCTACCATCACATTACGAGCTTATGATGGACGACCATCCTCTCCTGAAGGGCTCTTTCAAAATTTCCACATCAAACTCGGGGGAAAGACTATTCTCATCGATATCAAATTTATCGATGCCCCTCTTGATTATAATATCTTGTTCGGTCATAGCTACATGTACACTATGAAGGCAGTGGCATCTTCCATCTTTCAGACAATGATGTTCCCTCACAATGGGAAGATCGTTACCATTGACCAAGTCTCACATTGTGAGCCTAACCCATCTGCCAACATCGATAACATTCTTCCTCTCATCCACACAAGCCAAGACGCATATCCACTCATCGAGATGGGTCCTAATATTTTTAAATATCCATCCTTGTTAGGGACGTACCATGGAGCACCACCACTCCTTCATCCTGCTAATCAAGTATGCGTCATATCATCTAATGGAGCTCACACAGAGGATACCCTTCTTCCTATAGAGACTTCTATCATACCTGACGTCCCACTCGTTGCATAACCCCCTCTCAAGAACCTCTTGGACACTCGTCGACCCCACCAATCCATGATTCCACCTTTCCCCAAGGACATAGTCTAGTTTGGGAGATAGTTCCCCAACCCCTCACTCAAATTCCCTTCTTTTACCCTCCACTTGGTATCAAAGCTTTCCAAGTAGCCGCAATTCTCACACTACCTAATATGGTGTTAGCAATCCCATTTTGGTATTTACACTGACCAAAGATGGTCCCTCAACCATCCCTTCCTCCCCAGGAAGGAATCCCCATGACGATTCCAATCCTTACCCCCACCACCCCCCCACTCACTAACCCCCCTTCTACAGCTGGAGGCAGGAGAAAGAATAAGGAGCCCACCACTCCACTTCCTCCACGCATCCCACCACCTTGCGCACTATGTGAGAAAGAGGGCCACCAAACCAACAATTGTCCATCACTACCTGAACTACAGAATTTGATCCCTCTCAATCAAACTCCCATAACACCCGCCACTACTGCTAGTCCCACCACTACCACCAACCCTTCCAGTAGTAAAGGGTTGAGGACCAAGTATGCTTATGCTATATGTTCCGAGTATGGCCATTATACCCATCATTGCCCATCACTACCACGCTTTCAGTAGACATTAGCCGTTGTATGCCAGAACTTCCATAACAACCCCAGTCCTACTACGTCCTCCTCATCAAATATCACTAACATCCGTTATGTCACCACTTCAGTCAATGAATGTATGAGATGCCCTTGCTCTCTCTGTGATTCATTAGCTCATTTTACATACCAGTGTCCTATGATCCTTGAATATAGGAAACGTCAATTGACCCTGCTTCACCGACCTACAGAGGTGATAATTGACATTACCTCATCACTAGAGGCTCTCCATGTCATTTCTCCCAAACTGGAGGCACTCCCAACACCTCCATGGTTCTTAGATGACGTATCTGAGGATTCACCCCCCAATCCCCCCAGCTCTCCCGCTCATTCGCCTACCGACACTCTCCACCCAACCACCATGGGTACCCCTCAGTACTTCAACATATGGTTTATGTTGAGTGAACCCTCACCATCTCCTAACCATGTTCCCCCTACTTCTTCACAGGGGGAAACCACACGACCACTATCACAGAGATCACTCCTCATGACCCCTTGTATTTATGGTACTTCCAATGCAATGAGGAAATACTTGAAGAGCTAAACCACCTGAACTCTCCCCGGGATGCGCTACATCACCGTGCACTCTTCTGTCCACAGGAAGCCTCTGCGCTTCCTAACCATAAACCCATTTACGCGGTCGAAACCAAGGCTTTTCTCCCATCAGGGCTTATCGACTGGTTCAAAAATCCCATTCCTGCCCCTGATGATTTTGAAGAAGGCAATATGGCCAACATTTTCCCCACCATCAAAATCGACATTTCCATTAAAAATGGCATCGTCGAAGAAATTACCATTGGAGCTGCTTGCACTCCTCAAGAAATCAACGCATATAAAGCCCTCTTCCAAGAATATAGGGATATTTTCACCTGTTCATACACGGAAATTCCTAGCCTCGATCCCTCTATTTTTGAACATCGCATCGACACTTGGCCTGACATCACACCATTTCACCAAAAACAACGACCACTAAACCCATCCAAAGCTATGACTATCAAAGCCGAAATTGACAAGTTAGGCGCTGCCGGGTTCATTTACCCCATCGCATATACCTCATGGGTTTCCAACATTGTACCCATTAACAAAAAACAGGGCACTATCCGTGTTTGCACATACTTTTGCGATCTCAATCACGCATGTCCCAAAGAAAACTTTCCAACGCCTTTCATCGATCAAATTATCGACGACTATGCTGACCATGAAGCTCTCTCCTTTATGGATGGATTCTCTGGCTATAATCAAATTCAAATACACCCAGTCGATCAATATAAAACTGCATTCACTGCCCCGTGGGGTACTTTTTCATATCGTATCATGTCTTTCAGCTTAAAGAATGATGGCGTAACTTTCCAATGGGCTATGACATACATCTTTCACGATCTGGCCAATATCATCCTTGTCTACTTGGATGACCTCACAACTCGATCCAAGAAACACGCCAAGCATCCCGATGATTTATGAATCATCTTTCAACGGTCTTGTCAATACAACATCCGCTTGAATCCTCTCAAGTGTGTGTTCTATGTCACCGCAGGGCGCCTCCTCGGTTTTATTTTTTCCCAAAGAGGTATTACCGTGGACCCCCTCAAAGTCCAAGCTATCACCAAAATTCCACCTCCCTGGAATTTACGACAACTTCAGAGTCTACCGGGTAAAGCTAACTTTCTTAGACGCTTTGTCCCAGATTATTCCATACGCGCACATGGTTTCCTTCATTTACTACGTCACGACATCCCCTTTCACTGGGACAACCACACCCAACAATCATTTGACGATCTTAAAGCAGCGCTTTCAAATTCACATTTAATTAGTGCACCTGACTATAATAGTAACTATATCCTCTACGTATCAGCATCAGCTATATCAGTAGTCGGCGTCCTCGTCCAGCT
Source organism: Picea glauca (assembly GCA_000966675.3). Taxonomy (NCBI): domain Eukaryota; kingdom Viridiplantae; phylum Streptophyta; class Pinopsida; order Pinales; family Pinaceae; genus Picea; species Picea glauca. Next base: position 285,917 of record JZKD02S2197817.1, on the reverse strand, counting down.
TGGAGATGAAAATCGTGAACATGTCATTTATTACGTTAGTAAAAACCTCTCAGGGCCACCCTTGAAATATAAAAATGAAGAGAAGCTTTCTCTTGCAGTTGTCCTCATAGTTCAGAAACTGCGCCATCACATTCTGCTTCGCACCACCAAGGTCTTCGTAGATTCCAACCCTATGCAGTACTTGCTCAGTCGCCGACAAGTTAATGACAAATTCTCTTGATGGATCGTTATCCTTTAGGAGTACGACCTCGAGTTCTCAATACCTAAGAGTAAGAAGGCCCTTGTTCTCGCCGAACTTGTCATGGCCCTCCCCTCTGACACCACCAGTGCCCCCGCCAACATCGTCTTTCCTTACGAACATCTCTTTTACATCACTTCATATGATCTTTGGTACGGTGACCTCCTCATCTACCTCCGAACTCAAAATTTCAGTAACCACCTTTCACGAGATGATCATCAATGTATTCGCCATCAGGCCCCCCACTACCTTCTCGTCGGAGACATCCTATACCGACAGGACGTCGACACCATTCTTCGTCGATGCTTGACTATTGACGAGGTCGATCACATCTTAAACTGCTGCCACAGCAGTGCATGTGGGGGGCATATTTTGAGTATATCCACTGCCCAAAATATTATCCAAGCCGGTTACTTTTGGCCTACCTTGTTTCATGATTGCATTCATGATGTGAAACGATGTGAGCAATGTTAGTTCTACGCCAACAAAGCCCATGCTCCCCCCGCTCTTCTTCACCTTGTCATTACTATTGGCCCTTTCTGTAAATGGGGCATCGACTTCATGACTTGTAATCCCCCCTCCAGCAATGGTCACAAATACATCATTGTCGCCATTGATTACTTCACCAAATGGGCTGAAGCTATGCCCACTTTCAACAACACCGCTGAAACTGCAGCGCGTTTCTTCTCTAACCACATCATATCCCACTTTGGCATACCCCTCCAACTCGTTTCCAACCATGGGAAACACTTCGAGAATGATATCTTTGTCGAACTCTCATCTTGATTAGGCTTCTCTCACGAGTTTTCCTCACCATATTACCCTTAGTCTAATGGACAGTTCGAGGCAGTTAACAAAGTCCTCAAGACCATGTTACAACGCATGGTTAACAAAAATAAAACCAATTGGAGTCATATGTTATTTCCTGCGCTATGGGCTTACCAAATGGCTGTGAAAACTGCTACTGGTTTCACACCATTTCATTTAGTCCATGGGGTCAAGGAAACTCTTCCCATCGAGTGCGAAATTCCCACCTTACGCACCGCAATTGAGCTATTACCTGACACTGCTCCAATGGAGCAGCGCTTGCTGAACTTGGAGTCTTTGGATGAATATTGTCAATCTTCCTTACAGAACAACGAGGCAGCTAAAAAACGATCCAAGGCTATCTTTGATCGCCATGTCAACCTTCGATCATTCTGCGAAGGCGACCTCATCCTGGCTTATGATATCGCTCATGATACCTTTGGCCACAACAAATTCGAATCACTCTGGCATGGCCCATACATTATCTAACATTGCCTCACCAAAGGCTCATACATGCTTGCCTCCCCCAAAGGCCTCTCTCTCAAAGAACCCATCAATGGGTTATACTTAAATAAATTTTATGCTTAAAATTAGTCATTCTACTTTAGGTTATTTCTTTTCTAGCGTTTTTAATCTTTTTTTCCTCCCCTCACGTCTAAACTATCCTTTTTTCTATTGACAGATGCTTCCTCCACCAGCCTACCACATCGATTATGCCGATGGTGCCAGCCGTTGGACACAAAAATCTCGCTTCGGCTTCTTGGGCTCTCTACACCCCCTCACATGAAATGCTCCATTCGAGCAGCATATGTTTGGGGTTAGCAACCAACAACCAAGACAAATACAATGTGGTCCTTGGCCTCCTGGCCGCCGCCCAGCATCATCATATTCATCACCTTAGCGTCTTCCTCGACTCTCAACTAGTCGTTCTCCAGCTCAACAATGTGTACCGCGTCCATGATCCTTGCTTCTTTTGCAAATACCTACAGGTTAGTCTTTTATCTCGACATTTTGATTTCATTACATTTACACATATTCCAAGGCAATTGAATCAAATCACATATAACCTAGCTAATATTGTGTTAGACTGGCATATATCACATCAAACTACCTCTACACATACATAAACATATCACAATCCTGTCACTGCATATATGTAGAATAGACATCATCAAACCATTAACCAAAAACATGTAAACACCACATAGATCTAAAAAAGTATACTCATGTATATATATAGGTCTACAGTGTCATATGAATGTGTACATACGAAAAATACATGTATCTGCAGGCCAATACAACACCTAGGTACAAAATGGGCTCAACAGCCTATATACAAAACAATAATATACATCAAAATGCCTCAGAGCACCACTCATGGTGCCTCTAGAGCACCACTGCCTGCTCCTCCCTCAGGTGGTGGAGGCCCACCACCTCCTGCCCCAGGAGGTGGTGGTCCACCCCATGCCAGCCCCTCCTTCCCTCGTAGCAGTCGTCCGGTCGTCAGCACTGCAACCACTGCTTCTCATCGTACTATGGCCCGCCATGGTGGCAGCACCCCCACACACTTCTCCAGGAAAGTCTCATCCTGGATGCGAGACCATATGCCCTCAGGCACCTCCTGTAATATCATCTCCGGACGATGGCATATGTCCTGATAATCAGCTCCGGCTACCGCCGAAGGAGCATGTGATGGCCCAGCACCAGGGTCATCAAACCGACGCCTCCTTGCTACCCTCTCTGGCTCAGCTATTCACACCACGACCTCATCATGCTGACGTATTTCTCCCCGTAGTGGTCTCTCCGGTGCTCACTGCAACTCCACCTCACGCCCACGAGGTGCCACATCTGCACATGCAAACAAACAACAGATAGTATCAACATCTATATCCTATACATATAGACTACGATCTCAAAATAGAAAAAACATACACATAAACACCAAACATACCTCAATGATCAAAAACCTCCCCTGGAGGTAGCACCATGTCCGGATCATCCTGGAAGTCCACCCTAGCATAGGGGTAACGTAAGATCACTTGCAGCATCTGCCGCCATACCTACGCCGCCTCTGCAGAAAAGAAGTGGCCACCTTCGCGACCACCACGACGAAGCAAAACAATCGACCACCACCTCAACTACGGCTCTTACGCCCTAGGCACCCCCAATAGAATCCTCGGGCGCAACATCGACACCCTCTCTAGAAACCAGGCCACTAGGATGGACCCGAAAGCAAACTCCCCTGTATCAGTCGACCGATAGTGGTCCAACTGCGCCACCATCCTCGCATGCAACATAATCCCCCAAGCGAAATGCTCATCAGCCAACACTCTCTCCAGCACCAGAAGTTGGCCACCACTGATCCGCTGGATCGCCAATGACCCATATACTTGCACAATCTTCGCTGCTATACAACGATGCGCTAGGGAATCAATAGACGCAATTCTCACAACCATCGCAGACATGAAGTTCCAACCCGAACAATATATCTGGCCAATAGTCTCGAGCTGCATATCCCTAGGCAGAACTGGCTCCACCGGTAGGGGCGTTCCCCGAAAGGGAAGCCCAATCAAGAAATATACATCCTCCACTGCATTGAAGGGGATTTTCTCTCCTTGCACGAGGAAGCAGTGCAACTTCAGACTCCACATCTGGATCAGGAACTGTAGGAGATACTCTTGTGCCTGTATCAATGGGCACTCAAAGAACTTTAGCAGCCCACAGGCTGCCAAAGTCGCATGCACCCCGGGCCCCTCAATGGCCACGGTGTCTCACAGCTGAGACCAGTCTCGCTCTCGCCACCCCACTGGCATTGTCACAACCGTCCACCTGTAGAGACAACACAGAGTCCTATAAGCTCAAGAAACCATCAAAAAAATAAAAAACAATCATTTTATACACCTCAACCTTTCCTCTTAGGCACGGTTTTGTTACCCATAGGTGCGCACACATGCGCGCCTGTTCACTACACAGGTGCGCACTCATGAGCGCCTGTTTACTACATAGGTGCGCATGTGTGTGCACCTGTTCACTCCACAGGTGTGCATCATTGCACACCTATTTTCTTCACAGGCTCTCTCCCAAGTGCACCTGTTCACCAGACAGGCGTGCACAGATTCGCGCTTGTTCAACCTACAGACGCGCACTTGTGTGTGCCTGTTCAACCCACAGGTGCACCCTTAGAGCGCGCCTTAAATCCCCTCAACCGCACCCCCATGCATGTATATCCGGTGGATAGACACACACATATGCGAGCCTATTACCAGATCACCCGTGCATGTGGGGCCCATATCCCCTAAATGTCTCTGTATGGCCCCCCGTACAAACCCTACCCAAAAAAATGAAATCCTATTTCTATGCAGGATGATCAGACCACTAACTTGATGCTCACTAATCACCAATCAGATGCCTCGTCCTCACCGAATCTTCAAATCTCCTCTGAAAACTATTCATCCAGTCACTATTGTAGCAGGTACAAATGAGGTGGCAATGTGGGCCCTACAGCTATATATAGGCCTTTTGTCAAACTTCCACTCACCATTCCGGGAGCTCACGGTGTCCATTTTTCAATCCATCTTCAACCATGGGATCAACATCCCATCATCTACATCACAGCTGTCCCTAGGCCTCTTTTCATCATGAACCCCCGGGGCACCCTTTTTTTTTCATACCCTGGTCAGGTACACATGCACATATTCACGCTTATCAAATACATGCTCATATCTTCAATTCTCTTCAGATATTGTTCACTTTGGGTATTTGGTTTTCATATGTGCAGGTACTTGATCCTTATACATCGGCACCACCCCTTCAGGTATATACTTAGCACTGGCATGTAGTCTTTCCTGCTGTATTGCACTTACATTTCAAGTCACACCCTCTAATATTTGCCTCTAAGATCCCCACTCCCGGATCTGCAGTATCCACACCTCCATTTGCATCTTCGGTACTGTTACCCAGTAGCATTCTTACCCACATGAGTTGTCCCATTCATAGCACCTTTTGGCACTTTTGACACTCATGTTGTTTTTCATTACCCTTTAGGGATGGGAGTCCCGATAGTCTCTCATCATGTTGTGAATCAACCAAATACTCCTTCTCCTCATTTTGCTAGCTTTCCCACACGGACTCCCAAATTATCTCTTCTCGATTCTATTTTTTACCTGCACCTCCGCAGTATCATGAACCCTCCATTTCCTCCACAATGAGTTTGCCCATCTGTGAACCTACCTTCATTTCACCTACCTCATACAAAAACTCACCAATGGGGCCCCCACCCTTCATCAGTTTTCCAAGAAAATTATGCCCTACATGGGCCACCCATATCACACTGGGGAACCCATTTTTGTATTTGTACATTCCTCCCCAATGATTCGTTATTTATTGTCCAAACGCCTTTATTTTTTAGTCGTTACATTACCCTTTTTGTTGTCAGGTTTGGTGACCTAATTCCCTCTTTTTGGCCAGCTGCAACCCATGTCACCCTTGGTTGGAGCACTACTTATCATCTTTCCTTGCCCGACATCATCCATATCTTCAGAGTACCCCACAAGTCACTTACCTCTACCCTCTGAATTTGCTTACCTTGTCCCACCTCTAGCACAACTTATCACTGGTCTTGTCATCCCCCTGACACTTGACCTCGTTACATAGTTGCGACCACTTTTTATCTCATCCATCCTCCAACCAAGGGAAGTCTTGAGTCTTCCCACATCTTGACTTCGTCCATGTACCTCTACCACTTCCTCACCTCAGTAGATTTCATGAAGCCCTTTTCTTCTGGGAGACGTGTTCCCCTTTTGTCGACATCAACACAATTTTCCAGAAGGGCGACAGTATCTTGATTCTCATTCTCCACTCAATGAGAGATCTCGTACGACACAGAGTGAAACTCCATTGCTCCCTTCTGTTGTTGACCCCCATAACATTCGATGCCAATACTTTCTCATGTTATTGTGGGTCTTACTTTGCGACTATTGCAGTTATTTCTCTCATTTTCCGAAGACCTCTGAACTTGGTTGGGCTATCAATTCCCACATAATCGCTACTACTTATTACCGCGATCATTGCCTACTATTCATAGTATGTTCATTTGCATAATTGTCTTTTTCCATTATCAAAACCGCCCCCGAGGGCGCTGTAGTTGTCTACACCAACGCTTCAGTCATCTTTTTCAAAGTTACATGACACGAGCATGGGGCATGCCCTCCTCGTTTGTACATAGTTTAATATTTTACACACCTCATGGAAGGTCGGGTCCTACAGGTCCTTTTTTCCTCCAACGGATCGCTCTGGAAAATCACACTATTACTCTCTCTTACAACAACATTCTCAGTAGAAGAATTATTGATGGATTTCAGCTATACGTATGCTCCTAACCTCATCTATCAGGGGGCATCTGTTATCACTGAAATTTCATCCGCACATGGTTAAAAGAACTTAGCATTGTCAAATAGTGATGACGTCATTCATGGACCTGAATTAATACCACAGCATTCAAAAAGGTAAAAAAACTATACAAAGTAGTGAAAAATTGAAGAGCACTTTGCAGACATTGGGCACGCGTGCACATGTGCAGAACAGGGATGTAGAAATCGCGCACAGGTGCACGATGCGCGACTGTTAGCACAAAAATCCACGCACCTACTAAACGGTGCATTTATGGAAGTGGTCAGCCTCCCAACCACTTATGGTTCAGCTCCCAAGTCGATTTGACCCTCAAATCTGGGTTGGATCCAACTAGTGGGCTGGTCAAAGACCAAATAATGCCTTAAATGGCCTCTTTTCACACTACAAAGAAGTTAAACAATAACCCAAAGCAATGCTATAAAAAGCCATGAATGCACCTCATTTTATCAAGGAATTCAAAGTAATGTTATTCTGCCTATATGGTTTTGAGGACTCCATCCTTGACACAAGCATATTGGCACCATTACATTGGACAATCCACCTCACCATTTAGTGGATTTGTAAAGAGTTCTTTCATCACCATTTTCCATTTTCTTTGATTGTAAGAAGAGCTAGCTAGTGAGGGTCCAAGAGCCTTCCCTTGGAGGAATAAGGGACTCATAGTCCCCTTTCTTCTTGGTGCTTTTTTTTCATCAATAGATCAACCTCAAACATTGGTGACATGGGTCTTTTGGTTATTTTTGTTTCTATGTCCCCATGCTCATGATTTTAGTTTTTATTGCATCTATTAATTTAATTCTTAATTATAGTTTTTGTTTTCTTTCCCTAACTCTTTTCTCTATAGTTGTCCTACTCAGCAAACCCAACTGAGCTTGCAAGCACCTCTTATTTTCTCACCAAGGTGATGAAAGAGGCGCAACAATTATGAACGAAACTACAGAATAATATATCATGAACCTAGATGGACCACACCACAAAGAATATCACTTATGCCTAGGTATCAATTTTTTTTTCTTGGACATTGTTATACTTGTGGAAATTTTGGACACAAGGCAATCAATTGTAGAATCAATGAAAGGAATAACTATGCAAGCTACATGAATGGTGAAAATAGTAGATATGGAAATGTTCGTAGACATGTCAATAGAAATTATAATCCATTTGACCCATTAATGGATGAAAATATTGTATGTTACAAGTGCAATAATCTTGGTCACAAAGCACAATATTGCAGAGAGATGAAGGAAGATAATCGTATGTCAAATGTCTTCATACCAACTACAACATGGAAAAGGAAAGAAATTCCACAAAATGAAAATTGTCGAATAGCATTAGTCGCTAAAGAATGTAAAGAAGAATATGAATGGTTCATAGACAGTGGGTGCTCATCTCATATGACCAGAGATCAAAGAAAATTTGTCAGCTTGAAGAAAAGAGGTGGAAATGTTGCATTTGGAGATGAATCATCTACCAAAATACTTGGAAAAGGAACTGTAAAGCTTGGAAGTGAAAATGTAAAAGCAGGAAAAATCCTATTGGTTGAAGATCTGAAGCATAATCTCCTCAGTGTCAACAAAATATGTGATCAAAGATACACTCTTATGTTTGACTCTCGAAAATGTAAAATCAGAGAAAATAACTCGGGAAGATTGGTTGCAACTACAACAAGAAGATAGAAAAACATATCCATCCTAGACATGAAGAAGAGACAAAAGAAGGTTATTGAGTGCCACATGTTCAGGGGGAGCAGCCCCAAAGAAGAAGGTTACATTTTTCCATTAAAATCAGGGGGGACAACCCTAACCTTTTCCATTGATGTCAAAGGTGGAGAGAAATTGGGATCATGATGATAGTGGGAGCATGAGTGTTGCCATCAATGACAAAGTGGGAGATTGTTGGAATATTGGTTGTTGTCACTGATGTCAATCCTAGTCATGTCTTTGGACCGCAATTGATAAATGTATTTGGACATGAAGGACAATGCACATTTATATACAACACCCATCAATGGATAGTATACATCATGTTGTTTCCGGTAGTATGTGGCACATCATGTGGATCCTCATGGTTTAGGAGAAATAAATTTTTGAAGATGACAAAGTGAATTGAATAAGGAAGTACATGTAGGCCCTGAAGATAATTAAAGAAAAGAATTACAAAATAAGAAAGTGTCAGGTCGACCCTAATGTTAAAATGAAGTGACATAAATGGTATAAATAAACATAATTATACATTCATTTTGATACAAGTCAAATTTCATAGGAAATAAGAAGTAAAAGAAGGTCGGATTTCAAGGGAGGATGAAGTCTTTTGGTGATGTGTTCTAAGTTATGTTATTTTCAGGTCATCTTACCATTTTTTCTATAACCTTTTTTCTAGAATGATTTAGATGGTGAAATCGCTATGGAAATGAGAATACATATCAATGTACCTCTGGTAAACATTTTATCTCTTAATTCGCTATAACTATGGAGATACACTCTATGGAAGATAGGGTTTGTGACCAGTCCTGAAGCTAGTCAATAAACATGTTTTCAGGGTAAAATAGTCATAACTTCTTCATACATAATCCAAATGAAGTGGGACCACTTCCATTGGAAAGAGTACGGACTTTAGTTTATTTTGTGTGAGTTTCATAATCGTATGTTAAATATTAAGTGTGGGGCATGCTATACAATTTGGGTCTTCTAAATAGACCAGAATTGAATAAAGTCTACCATTCTTTCTATAACCTCTTTTTGGGGAGGATTCAAGGAGTGAAAATTGGAGGAGTTTCAGAGAATACAT
>JZKD02S2197817.1:266496-276626 GCA_000966675.3 Picea glauca | reverse complement strand
ACTCTTATACTATTGTTCATTGCTCATTGGATATAATTGAATGGTTTAAGTATAAGTTGAAAAATGTTTTTAAATTGTACTTGATATTGATTCACCCCCCTCTCAGTATCAACAACACCATCAAAATACATTTTCCATGTTTGAGCACCTTGTCTAGATGTCTCACATGTTGTTGGTGACTAATTTTTTTATTTCCAATGGTGACTGAGTAAAATCGATAACATAAAAAATGTTAGATCCTAAATCGGTATCAACAACATAGATGGGATGGTTTGTTGGATTGCCTTCATCACTAATGATATATGCAAGTTGTGCTTGTCTATACAACCTTATGTGTTCACCCCCAAAGAGTCATATGGTTTGCAATTTCCCTCCTAACCTATTCATCCATGATCTAGACAACAACATCCCAAACTTTGGAGGAACATATGCAAGTACAATATCCATGACCATGCTCTTCATAGGTAGTTGAAAAAGAGTGACAACTAAATATTTAATAACTCCAAGAAATTTTACTTTCCATGAGTCAAAGGAATACAAATCATGATATGATTTAGTATTTTCTAGACCCAATTCATCCATGACATCCTTAGGCATCAAGTTGTTGGATGCACCTGAGTCCATAAGGAAATTGTGCAAGATTTTATCATGTACATTCAAAGAAGTGTAAAAGGGAGGAGAAGATTCATCTCTGTCTTCTACTAGTGGTCACAATATAACTGCAGTTTTCTCATCCTACAAGTTAATTGAGTTTGTTGAATGGGAAAAATATTCAGGCTGCAACATTTTTTAAATAGATTTCTTGAAATATTCATCTTTCATCAACTCTAGGAATGGGATAGGAATTTTGATTTTTTGGATTTCATTCTAAAAGTTAAAATAGGATTGGTATTTCCAAATTTTGTCTCTTGAACATGAGCTTTAATGATGGGTTGATTGTTTTGTTCTTGTAGTTTTTTATTTGGTGTAGAAATTGTTTTACAAGGGGTATCTGATTTTTGATGATTAGATGTGCTTGGCTTTCCCTCCTTTTATTTTTACCTTAAATTGTACTTTTTTTTTATTTTCATTCACTTTTTGTCATTTACTTAACACATTTAGATGATTTCTCATTAAATATTCTTTATAAGAATATTGGATTAAATGAGGGGAAGAAGTTGTGTCCCATAAACAATGAATTTCAAGATTTTCTTCTTCCTTATTTCCTTCTTCATCATCAACCAAATTATTCTGTAGAGGAGTTTGAACCTTCTGATCCTCTCTATTTCCCTGATATCTTTGTAGAATTTGAGGCATATTATTTTGTCTTTTGAAATTATTTATGTTTCCAAAATCTTGAGGGTTTCTATTTGTTTATCTCCCCTCAAGTTTTAATTTTTCCATTTCTTTAGAAAGTGACTTAAGAAACTTAGTCAATTCATCAAATTGGGGATTAATTCCTAAAGCATATGAAGATGACGATTCTTCTTTTTGTTTTCTTCTATCTCTATCAGATTTTCCCCTCAACTTAGATGTTTCCAATATGTTGGATTCAACCTCTAGACCAACATCTTGCATATGGGATAATGTTGTAGACCTTTTTTCTCTCAACAAACAAAAACATTATGGGTCAAAGGCACTTGAATAGGTTATTTTAGTAGAAGTTTCAGTAGGTTTAATCTTAGTAGGAATTTTTTTATACATCTTATTAAATATCTTTGAAAAATATGACATAGATTCACCCTCTTTCCTTTTAAGAGCCCCAAATTATGTGATGTAATATAAGAAGTATTTTTTGTCACCCCAATGTCTTAAAAATGCATCATCTAGGGCTTCAATTCCAACAACTGATCCAAGTGCTAAACTTCTAAACAACTTTCTATATTCTCCATCTAGACTTTGGACAAAAATCCTCATCCAAACATATTCATTCTCAATATTAAGGTAATCTTCCTCTCTTGTGAATTTAGGAATGTACTTAAGGTAATATCCTATTGGAAGAGCATTCATGGGCTGAGGAAGCACTAATGGTGCGTACCTATCATCCAAAATGGCATCTAGTCTATTATGAGAAGGATTAATCCTTTCCATGTGATTTGGAAAAGGAGGACTCTGACTTCTAGGAGAAGTAGAAGGTGACTTGATAGGTAAAGATACAATCTGTATAACAGGTAGTTTTGAAAAATGACGAGTATAAGGTGTGGAAAATTTAGATTTAACATAAGGTGGTTGGGACTTGGATGCATCTAGGGGGATCTCTACAGAAACTGAGGTTCATTCATCTTTGGTTACAGAAATTTTAAAAGAATGGGTGTTACACAACAAAATTCCTCACTTCGATAATGTCAAATTCTCATTGTCGCAAGTGTCATAAGTGTCACACTTTTGTCTCAAGTAGTGTAAGTGTCGCATTCTCATTTCATAATTGTTGCATCACGAACAACAACATGAAAACACTTGATACAACCCCTAAAAATGTTATAAGAAGAATCTCTATCACCAGACAGTCAGAACAAAGGTTTTTCTATGAGAACTGGTCATATTGAAAACTTTTGGCAAGATAAATGCTCCCTTGCTCATATACAAGGAGTGATAGCACCCCTTGTCTATTTAGAAATGAGCATTGTAGCTCTCTATTTCCAATTTTAAGGGAGCTTTGAATTGGTTGAGAAAATATTGGAATACATCACTTTTTCTTCTAAGGACAACTATGAATGGATCGAGTTGGTTTGGCTCAAATCTAACCCTTAGGCTGCATCTAAGGGAGATATCAAAACTATTATATCCATATCCTCAACTAATCCAAAATATAACCAAGGTGCTTGAGCCTCTCAAAGAATATAAATGGAGGCATTCTCATGGTGAACAAAGGAGGAAAACAATCAACAAATCATTGTTATTCTGATCGTGGATCTTTCGATCAAGGGTTGGACAAGGAGACCTTGGAGAGGCTCATGCAACATCATATGAAGATTGTAATTTTCCTTTTTAAAGTTCTCATCAATATACTTGGCCTATTTCCTTATAGTATGTGTTTACATGTACTTGTCTATGCTTGTTTTAATCTTCATTTATAGATTTATTTTGTCTAATCCATTAGAGTATGAGATAGTCATTTGTCTTTTGTTGTCCGTTGCAGGTACTATTCGGAACTCATGGATTGGAGTAGCTTGGAAAAACTTCAAAAGCGAGGTACATAATACTATCCCTCCTTCTTTTGATGGATAAATTTAATATATAGGAATGGTATTGTCAAATGGTAGTTGTGTATCTTGGTAGAGGGGTCTATGATCCAAGGGAAAATTCACCTATCCGTAGGGGAATTATTTCGTAACAAAAATTGACGACTATAGTAGGGAACAAATTTTTTGTATTTTTTATTTCCTTGGTTTTTCCATGGATTTTTTCTATATTTAGATCATGTTTGTTGATTTAATCTATCCTTATATACTTTCATATTTTCCAAGTTCTCTCATAGAGTCTTTGATTGAATTTCCCCGAGTTTTTGAGTTTTCTGGGTTTTTCTAAAACTTGTCTCAAGAATAGCACCCTCTTCAGTTTATTTCAGAGCATTTATTTCTTGATCAATGCTCCCCCACAGTCTATTACGGAGCATTGTAGCACTCTAGTGCATTGATTACCAGAGCACTGATTTTTATTGCTTTGAAAAACTACTGACTTTTTGCTTGTTGGGCATAGTTCTTGGATCTTTTTCTTTGGATCAAATCCTATATTTGTCATATATTGTCTTTTGTTTGACTTAAAATTTTCTACCTTTCATTATTTTAGTATTTATTGAGTTTGTGTTGTCTTTCCTTATTGCAAAAATGAATCGTTCGCTTTCAAACTTGGTTTTTTTTGCTTCTTTTTTCAATTATCTGATTGATTGGAGGTTTTTATAGGGAATATCATTGATAAAAATATTTTTTCCCTCATCTTTGATCCTTTACTCAATATTGGAAGACTACAAAGTGTGATTTTTGGTTTTTAGTATTTTTCCTTTTGAGTGACTAGTTTGATAATTTTTTCTTCTTTAGGTTTCTTATTTTCTACTGAGAGTGTCTTTGTTTGTGTACTTTTGCTTCATCTTTTTCAAATCACAGTAGTGAATTTTTTCATTATTAGTGAAAACATGAAGCATTAGACGAATATATTAGTTTACATTTGCAATCAAACAAAGAAATTGTTGTATGCATTGGTTTTGGATATTGGAAATGTTTTCTTTATAATTTGGAAATTGTCTGAATTCTTGTTGAGCACAAAATCATATAAAATTTTGTATTCTTGAATGTTTGTTAGTGAAAGAAAAGAAACTCTTCTCCTTCCTGTAGCTAGAAGTTCATTGAAAATAAATTTTTCATCTCATTCTTTTCACCCTTTTTGGAGTTGAGTTTCAAACATCATTAGTTTCACTATCATTCACCTTTGTGTAACGAACAACCATGAAAATGAATGATAATTAAAATCAAACTATAAAATTTTGTTTTTATATATTTACACCAACAATAGAATAGGACTAGAGCTTTGGAATAATTTGTGAGAATAATTATCCAAATCATTCAAAACAAAGAAATAATCTTGTTATAGTGAGAATAAATTCAACTTTCATATAAGCATAATTGGGATCCCCCTCTCACACATGGGTTAAACACGAGGTCATGTGAGTGAGAGCTCAGAGATTATCCCTTAGATACTTAACCAATCGTAGTAGTATGATCGTATATTGGGGGTTATCCTTGAGGATCAATTGTTTTCATTTGGTCTTGGAGCTTCATGAATTATGAATTCGTTCGAGGTCCTTTGGATTTTACGGGTCCATTTGTCCTCGGTTATCTTGAAGAATTTTGGACTTGATATCCTGCCCATACGCTCGGACTCAACTATTGACTATACCCGCCCAGAGACAGAATGCGAGTTGGTATCTTTAGTATCCATAATATTTAGGTTCCTTACACAAGATGATGGTGAAGGGAAGTCTTTGTTGTACCTGCAACATATGTTGGTCAAACTCACTCAGACTCCTTGGAGGGTAACCCATGAGTAACACTGTGAGGAAACTTGCACCAAGGTGTAAGTATATTAAGAAAGTCTCCAACATAACTAATCCACCCACTCATATCCTAGCTTCTTCTCAATGTGATCACGTGATGTTGGATTTCATCACCAACTAGTATGTTCATTGAGATATGGCATTGTTTGCTTGTTGTTTTTCTAGATTTTTTAGCGAGTGTTGTTTGTTTACTTTATTCGTCCTTAAAAATTGGTACTGTGGTCAATAAAGGTCTTCATATATCATGTAGGATGAAAGGGTTGCTTCGAGAAGGCTACAAAACCCTACCTCCTAAATAAACTGAAGAAACTTACAATGAAGAGGTCAAAAAACATTCAGACGTTGGGAGTACTACTATTCCTTTGCTAGAAAATATTGAGAGAGATTTAGTTACGATTTAGGAAGAATCCACTTTTCCTGTCAACCCGGCTCTGACAGTTCCTCTTGATCCACTCATTGTTTGATTGGATTACTCATATAACATTGTAGTAGAATATTAGACCCACCTACTATCAAGGCCATATAATCAACTAGATATGGAACTGATACAACAAAATTTTAATGAAGAATACGCTACCCCTCTTCACTCTACTGAAATGGTATATCCACAACAAGCTCATATTCATTATATATGGATAAATCTATCGAGACGATACCTTTATGAAAAATTGAATTTTATCCGACCACATTTTGACCCTCGGCATACCTCTACCACCATTGGTGCAGAGGTAGAACCATCAGGTCAACCCATTGATCGTCTCGTTGAACCAATAGTCAATATTGCTACCAATTAATACCAAGTTCAAAGTGAAATGGGAGTCATGTTACCCATTCATATGCAAAGTAACTTAATGGTTATTCCACCCATCCCTCTTCAATATACAACTTTATATACTCCACAAAATCCTATTGGGACATATTCACATCATAGAATGCAAAAAACTGCCACACAACTAAACCCAAATGAGGGACAAATTCCTATTGGGGAGAAACCCCCCTTTAGTGGAAAAATCCTTACCAGGGGGAAATCTTCCTCCAACATACAAAATCTGACTGATGGGAAACTTCCTCTTACTAGTCACATCCCAATTTCTTCCCAACCAATGGCATGGGGACAATATCAACCTTCATTCACTGGAAACTCTCCATAATCTTGGGGACCACCCCAAGGAGGTCAATTCCATTAACCACATCAGGGAGGGCCATCGAACCCAAACCCGCAAGGAGGAATACCAAATTGCAATCCTTCTAGACTACATTCTAGTAAACCTTTCCCAGGATTCTTGAATCCCACTTGGGTTCCTTAAAGTCAACCATATTTTCATCCCCATGGGCCAAATACTTAACCTCCTCAAGGCCAACCTAGTTACCCTCCTCAAGGTAAAACTAGTTATCCACCTCAAGCTAATCAAGAAAACTATCCTCCCCTGAGTTACACTGGCTCTCCTCCCCAGGGCCAAATGGGTTTCCCTCCTCCTTTATGCACATTTCTCAATAATTAAATACTACTTTTGTTGGTCAACCTCAACAACATATGGGAGGACCTGCTGGCTATAACTATCTACCATAACTTTTTTACAGTCCTACTAGTGTTCCTATGCCACACTAGTATCATCCTTGTCCATCAACTGATCCATCAAAATAGATCAATCGACCCCTCAAAACCATCCTCCACCGCTCACGCAGATGGAGTTATTGGTTCCATCAAAACCCAGTCCAGTTCACAGTTGATCAGAATGAATAATCATTCAGTCACTTCCCCCGTGACCAAATCAAATTCACTCTCATCAAACTCCCCCTCGACTCAAATATATGAGGTGAATGCAATTCAGTCTTCTTCTCCACAATATTCATGGGGAAAAAATAAAACAAAGAATAAACCCAAGAAAAACAATAATCAAACCAAAAATGTAAAAACACATATGAAACCATCTGCTACTAAGAAACAATCGCAACAAAAACCAAAATTTTCATGTCTCATTTGTGGTGAATATCACTACACACAATATTGTCCTCATCACAACGAAGTTGCCAAACTTTTTAAAGGAAATTCTCAACCCGTTGTATTGATGCATAGTTTTCCACAGCAGTATTCATTGGTTTCACAAACCACTGCACCTCCGATGGAAGGTAATCCAAATCATCCTCCTAATGAGGAAGCTTCATTGAGAACACACATTCACATGTTTAATGGGATAAATTTGACCACTAGTACCAAGACATAGGACACACCACTAGGTAAACCTAGTAAGGAGAAAGTATCTAATGGTACTACATTGGATGCACTGCCCACTACCGTTACTCCTCCATCTGGACCACTCCATATTGAGAAACCTAACTTTGACTCTATATTATGCCCACACAAGAGCACAATTCTAAAGTTGACCTTTAATCCTAACTCGTGTGCTACTCAAAACTACAACATCATTGAAGATTTGGCTCAAGCCCCTTGTGCTATGTCATCTCTTGAAGTTCTACAACATTTCCCTATCCAACATAAGACTCTCTTGGAAGCCATCAGAGCTATAGATCCCGAGTCATCCAATAATAGCACATTTAACCTAGATAACTTTAAATCACAACTCTCTCACCAACTTTCTTTCCAAATCGATTTCATTGTCCATAATCAACATATTCATCACATGATCTTGGACGAGGGGGAATGCACATGTGTCATGTCCTTGGCTTGCTAGAAAGGAATTAAATTACCTAGTCTTAATCAATCTTCCACCATGTTACAAGAATTTAATGGAAGAGGTTTCTATCCTCATGGATTACTACATTCTTAGTCATTCAATTGGGAGGAAAAACTATTAATTATGTAGATGTTGAAGTAGTCGATGCTCCCCTTGATTATAACTTATTGCTAGGGAGAACTTGGTTCTATGCTATGACTTGCATCGCCTCATTAGTTTCTCTATACGTACAATTCACTCATCAAGGTAAAATTGTGACCATCGATCAG
Organism: Picea glauca; assembly: GCA_000966675.3. Classification (NCBI taxonomy): domain Eukaryota; kingdom Viridiplantae; phylum Streptophyta; class Pinopsida; order Pinales; family Pinaceae; genus Picea; species Picea glauca. Next base: position 268,632 of record JZKD02S2197817.1, on the reverse strand, counting down.
TTAGATTATTGCGCCCTCGTCACTCACACTCAAACAACCAACAACAATCCTTTTATGGGAGACTCAAAAATCACTTATGAAAGTGTTGGGGTAGGTCTCTTCAAATACTCTTCGCTCATGGGTACTTTTCCCACACCTCTTCCTCCCACCATGCAATGTATCTCAAAGGTTAATATGATCTCAACTATGGCACATCGAACCTTCAAATCATCTTATCCATGGATCATGCCTAGTCCCTTAGAATTTGATATGCTAGGTGACACCATGCCACTTAGTCCTCCAGAGGATAAATATCACACCATCTTGTCTACTTTTCCTTCATTGGATGACCAACATCTACTGGCATCTACTACTTACTCATTAACATCTTAGTTAGATTCCCTATCCTCTACTTTCGATTACATTCTACATATTTTTGCATCAGATGAATCTATTATGGAAATGCTTAGTATCGAGGAGGTACCTTAGGATGACAACCACCGTTGTTTGTCCTTTATTCCTAGTTTGGATGACATAGAGAAAGATATTTCCTCTATATTTCCTATTGATATCGTCGAATCCCACCAATCTCCCATACTCACTCAGGATACCATCTCCGAGGGAAATTTGGGAAACATCTCTTCCATGATTACGATCGACATATCCATTAACGAATTTATTGTGGAAAACATAAAACTAGGTGAAAATTGTTCAGCTGAAGAAGTTGAAAATTATACCACCATGTTTAAATAATTTCACGACATCGTCACCTGGAGCTATGAACAAATGCCAAGTATTGATCCATTGATTGTTGTGCATGAAATCAAAACTTACCCAAGAGTTAAACCTGTGAGATAGAAACTTTTTTTGGTTCATGCTAAGAAAACTGCGACAATCAAAGCATAACTCAAAAAGATATTTAAATTTTTATCTATCTATCCCATCCCTATGAATGAATGGGTTTCCAACATCGTTTCGATTACCAAGAAATAGGGAACAATTTGTGTTTGTATCAATTATCGGGATCTTAATAAGACTTGTCCCAAGAACAATTACCCTACACCCTTTATCGACCAAATTATCGATAATTGTGCTGGAACCTTCATTTTATCTTTTATGGATGGCTTCTATGGATATAACCTAATTGACATTTTACCCACTGATCAACATAAAATATCCTTCATCTGCCCATGGGGGAATTTCAGTTATCGGAAATTACCTTTTGGCCTTAAAAATGTTGGAGCCACTTTTAAGTGGGTCATTTCGTATGCATTACATGACATCAAACATATCATTGAACCTTATCTCGATTACTTACCAACTCACTTGTGTCATCAACAAGACCATATTTGTCACCTACGAGACATCTTTCTTCGATGTCGGTTTTACAAGATATGTTTGAACCCCCATAAATGCATTTTCGTTGTTGAATCAGGGCGACTCCACATATTTTTAGTATCTAAAGATGGGATTAGGGTGTATTCCTTAAAATTCAAATCCATTATTTCTTTACCTCCTTCCAACAATCTTACCCAACTACAAAGTTTGCAAGGGAAGGACAACTTTCTTTGTTGTTTCATTTGCAATTATGCTGAAATCACTAAATGATTCATGAGATTGTTGTAGAAAGATGCCCCTTTCATCTGGGATGACACCGCTCAACACTCATTTCATGCTCTTAAGCATTCCTTAACAAGAACACCTCTTTTTCACCCATCGAATTATGCGAAATATTATATCCTTTATTTATTTTCCTCTACTTCCACTATCACTATGGTGTTAGTCCAAGAGGATGATGAAGACACCCAACTTGTGATCTCTTATTTGAGTAAACGTCTATTAGGTCCTGAACTATGGTACTCACATGTCGAAAATTTGGCTTTGGAAGGTATTAGAACAATGTTTGTAAAGAGGTTTTCTTCCCTTAGGAAATGGAACATTGGTGAAAAGTGTACAAAAGAAGGGGATAAAAAAACCCACTTTTGCGTTTTATCCTAAGTTTTTGGGAAAATAATGTTTCAGTCGCATAGTGATAAAGAGTGCTCCCATATGTGCGACCAATATTGGAGCACTCTGATCAACATCCCATAGCTCTCCTCGGACCCCCTTTGATATTCTACCTTTAACCCGGGGGGGGGGAGTCCGAGTAGGCAGTTT
>JZKD02S2197817.1:247272-266276 GCA_000966675.3 Picea glauca | reverse complement strand
CCACTCATCATCTTCATGGCCTATCATCATTTTTCCTATCCTTCTCCCTTTTCTCTTCCACCTCTCGCCTCCTGACATATGTCTCCCATGTCACCTCCACCTGTATTGTTGTCCCCACTCCCCTATGCTTCTATGGCCCCTTCCCATGCCACATCACCCCGACAGTTTTGCACCTCAGTGCCCACGTTCTGATGCCCATGCTTTCCTCATCACCATTATGTCATTGCATATTTCCACCTGGTCACCCATTTCTTTTCGTTCCATGCCGGTTTGCGCCAACTATCTCGCCAGCTCCCCATCGTCATCCTCCACGTCTGCTTACCGTCTTCCTGGTCAACATCCAACAAATCTCAGGGGGGAGATATTCACAGGGTGTGACCAATGTGTTTTTCGCCTTCCAGGTTGACTCTGGCCTTATCCTGATCCTGATGCAAATAGTTAATGAAAGTAGGTGGTGGTGGTTGAGACATTGTCTCCTTCCATAAATAGAAGGCCAGAAAGAGACCAATCACGGAAGCAGGTTGTCATCCCAATCTGACCAGAGATCACTTCTGACAGAAGACTGCATGGGCAGTCTGAAAATAGACTGCAGGCACAGTCTACCCAAATATCACCTGCATATTCAGCCTCATAGGGAGTTCATCGACTCGAAGCTCTAACTGCAGTGACAAAAATTTTTTAGTACATAGGATTCATTTTGTTATTATGCTAGTTTCGATGGTTGATCAAGGCTCTCCTATTGTAAACTTTTGATGAAGCTTCTAGTTCTCTTGTTATGTATTTTAATCTGAGACTTCTTTTTTAATGAAAGTCAACTTCTCTTTCATCATGTTTCCCTCTGATACTGAAGTTTCCATGATTGAAGGATTCACATGGATTTTTTTGACTGTATTGTAATGTATGTTTGATTGCAGTGTTGTTATTTACGTTCTTCAGTTTCCTGAAATTTTGAATCTAAGAGGATCTTGTATTTGAATATTTTCCTCCTTAGGTTGTTGGAATACTTGACGTCCATATCATACCTTTACATTTTCTCCTCAAGTTCTTCCTCCTACTCACCCTTACTAAAACTTACTAACTAAAGTTGAATCAAGACCTCTCTTTCTTTTGCATGCTGGTCTAGTTTTCTGAGTTAAAAAGATATTATTCTGAGTCTGCACCCATTCAACCTCTTTAAAATTATTCATTTTGACAGATAAACTGATGGGTATTGGTCTTACCTCCTCTGCAATCAGGAGGTGACTTCTGGTTCTAATATTTTATGGTTTTGTTGTCATGGAACGAATTGAAGACTTTTCCCTGGGATAGAACGACAACGAGATTTTGATTCTAAAGGTGCATCAGATATCAAAACCATTGAATATTGCAACCTACATCTGGTAACTCCATTGATGCAAATCCACTATTTCAGTTGTGGCTTCTAGAGGCAGACACACGAGGTCTACTCCACAGCTGCCTCTAGCAACACTTAAATATGACCTAGAGAAAATTATCAGAAGATCAAATATCCTCTAGGAAGGTACTTCAACTACTGAATCAAGTATTTCTAATGATTTTCACCATCCTCCTATAGAAACTCCAATATTTTATTCTCTGTTTCCTGTTATACCATCTGATGGAGTTTCCCGAAGTTTAAATTTTGGGAGTGTTCCTATCGATTTCTTCCCTCCTGGTCTTTGATTGGAGGAAGAAATCTTGTCACTGCTATCTCCCCTGAAGTGGTACCATTGTTTAAACCCAGGAATTCAGAATATTTTCCCACTCTGATCTTTACCACTCCTCCCCATGTTAGAGTTGTTTCCTTTATAGAAGGGGAAATCTTGGTTCCCTCAAGCCCTGTGGCCTTTTCTCCAAATCCTCGGTCATTTCCCTTTTCTCCTAGAAACACACTTCCAGTCTCCCTCATTCGAACTCCATCCCCTCCTAGTTCTCCTCCATTCCACATCCTAATGGTGGGTGTTAATCCCCCTAGGAACATAATGGATTCCATAGTGGCTACAAGATATTCCCCTCTAATCTTACCTCGGCCAATGAATTCTGTCCCTGTTGTAGATTACCTAAAATACATGCCCAAATTTATAGGAGAAGAAGACATAACTGCTAAAGAACACCTTGATGCCTTCTACAGTTATGAAAACAATCTAAATATTGAAAATGAGGATGTGTGTATGAGATTCTTTGTACAAAGCCTCAATGGTGAGGTTATGAAATGGTTTAGGGGATTGACCCCTGGATCCATTGCTGGGATTGAGACTTTAGATGATATTTTCTTGAGACAGTGGGGGGATAAAAAGGACTTTATGTATTATATCACAACGTTTGGGTCCCTGAAGAGAAAAGAGGGAGAATGTGTCTTTGACTTCTCCAAAACATTCAACAAAATGTACAATAATATACCTGCTGAGATAAAGCCTACATAAGCCTCTGCCAAAGTTACTTATTCTAGTTATTTCGACCCTGATTTTTGCCTCTTGTTAAGAGAGAGAAGAGCTACTTCCTTGGCTCATATGTAAGATGCATCCCTGGAAGTAGAGTCCAACATATTGGTAGTTGACAGACTTAGGAATAACACTGATAGAGATTGAGGAAGGGGGAGATCTGAATGCTCAACTTCTGGTTCCTCTGCGTCCCATACTCAAGTAGATGAATTGACCAAGCTGGTAAAATCTCTTTCTGCAGAAATGGAGAATATGAAATTTGAAGGGAAGAAAATTCATAAGAGTGCCAAAAATACTGATAATAGAGGTAAATTTAGAAGACCAAATAATACCCCTCAGATACTTCCAAGAGATCCTCAAAAAAAAGATAGGGATAATCATAAAATCCAAACCCCAATCCAAAACAACCTCGTTGTTGATGAAGAAGAGGAGGAAGAAGATCTTGATCCTAAAATCCATTGTCTTGGAGAAACCTCCCCATTTCCCCATTTGACCCAATCTGCATACGAGGAGTCCCTCATAGATAGCCAAATAAATGAGTTGAGTAAAGGGAAGAATACAAATAATAGTCCCAATAAATATAACCTCAAGTCTAAAAATAAAGAAGGGAAGTCTGACGTCCCTAATCGGCCTTCCAGAGAAGAGAAGTTTGCTAAAGATGCCACAAACAACAACAAGGAAAAGAAAACTCAAAGCCCTGCACCAATAGCCAAAGGTCCTATCCCAAAAGTGAGAGAAATGATGAAGCCCCTCTCCTATTTTAACTTTGAGCATGAAATTCAAAATATTAGGATCCATGTACCCCTTTCAGAGCTAGTCATGAATGAATATTTCAAAAGGCCCCTCTTAAAGTTGTTTCATTTTGAGCCATCATCTCATTCCAAAGACTCAGTAAACCTCCAAGATGAAAAGATACCAGTGATCTTAGATCCTTTGATAGAAAATAGAGATGATTCATCCCCTCCATTCTATATATATTTGAATATACATGACAAGGTGTTGCATAGTTGATTGATGGACTTAGGGGCATCTCATAATATCATGCCCAAAACCATCATGGATGAACCTGTATTAGAAATCAAAAAGACTTATCATGATTTGTATTCTTTTGATTCAAGGAAAGTGTAGTGTCTTGGGGTCATCAAAGATCTGGTTGTGACCTTGTTTCAGTTTCCCATGAAAAGTGTGGTCATGGATATCATAGTAGCTGATGTTCCCTCCAAGTTTGGCATGCTCTTCTCAAGATCTTGGATAAAAATACTTGGGGGAATATTGCAGATGGACCTCAGATATGATACCATTCTTGTATTTTGGGGGGAGCATAGAATATTGTACAAAGAATCTCAGCTAGCCTACATTATCAGTGATGAAGCAGACCCCACCAACGATCCTATTTTTTCACTCGATACTGATTTGGGATCCATCTTATTGCAACTCAATGATGCCCCTGAACCCCCTCTTGAAATCAGAAAGAAGTCCCTTACTCTTTGTGAATATTCTCCTCTGATTACCTTTTTTTGGAAAATGTTCTTTGATGGAGCCTCTTCTAGAGAAGGTGTTGGTTCCGGAGTGGTCTTTGTTTCACCTGTTCAAAAAATTATATCTCTGTCCTACAAGTTAGAATTAGAAACTACCAATAATGTGGTAGAATATGAAGCTCTTGTTTTGGGTTTGAGGGCAGCAAAAGACATGGGGATTGAAGAGATATCAGTGTTTGGGGATGTTGAGTTAATTTTCCATCAGATCAAAAATATTTATCAATCCAAGCACCCTCATCTTAGAAGTTATAGAAATGAATTGTGGGATCTAGTTGACAATTTTTTCTTAGCGTTCAACATTTCATTTGTTCCAAGTGAAGAGAATTCCATGGCCAATTCTTTGGTTGTTTCAACAAGTAATTTCAGAGTCCCTCTACCACCTAAACTCAAGTATGATTTATAAGTGAAATATAGACCCTCTATACCTGACAATGTCAAGTATTGGAATGTGTTTGAGGATGATCTTGAAATCAAAAGATTCTTGGAGACTGTTGATGATTTTTTTTCATTACGCATTGATCGAGATCTTGATTATGAAATAAATCCTCATGCTGAAGTTTTCTTGAACAAAATTTCTAATCATCATATTGTCCAGTTGCCCAGTATTCATATCCAAAAGGGACTAGCTCCTTTGGAAAGACTATTTGACAGAAATGATGTGGTAGTAAAGGGTAAATTTTCAAATGAGGATGTTGATGTAGCTGAGTGCAATATTGGTATAGAGGAGGATCAAAAATTTGTCAAGTTGTCAAGCATCTTGTCAAGGGAACAAAGGTCCAAGTATTCCATGTTGATTAGGGAGTTTTATGATGTGTTCACCTAGACATATGAATATCTCAGAACATATGACACAAATGTCATTGAGCATAAGATCCCATTGAAGGAAGAGGCCAAACCATTTAGGCAGAAATTGAGACAAATAAACCCCATGTTGTTGCCTATTATGGAAAGGGAGGTAAAGAAGTTGATGGACGCCCAAATCATTGTCCCTTTGAGATATTTTGAATGGGTATCCAAACTGGTCCTAGTAAGAAAAAATAATGTGGAAATCATATTCTGTGTCGATTTCAGGAACCTCAACAAAATATCTAAGAAGGACAATTACCCTTTGCCAATGATGGAACACATATTGCAAAGGGTGGCAGGTGCATCTAGGATGTCCATGATTGATGGATTTTCTGGCTATAATCAGATCTAATTCTTTCTTGAAGACAGAGAAAAGACAACCTTCAGCACTCCTTGGGGTACGCTCATGTATGCTAAGATGCCCTTTGGATTGATGAATGCAGGGGAAAACTTTCAGCGAGATATGGATATCGCCTTCATTGGAGAAAAGGATAAATTTGTAGTCATATACCTGGATGACATTACAGTTTTTTCAAGGTCTGATAAAGAACATTGTCAACATCTAAGAAAGGTCTTCTTAAAATGAAGAAAATTTGGTCTCTTCCTAAATCCTAAAATGTCTTTATTTTCCATGCAGGAGGGAAAATTGTTGGGGCACATAGTATTAGCTAAGGGAGTAAGAATTGATTCAAGCAGGGTAGAATCTATCCAAACCTTGTCACTTCCTCGGTCCAAGAAGGAAGTTCAATCTTTCTTGGGAAAAATCAACTTTTAAAGAAGGTTTGTTTCAAATTTTGTTGAATTGGTAAAGCATATCACAACCATGCTCAAGAAGGGGAATGAAAATAAATGGACCACTGAGAATAGAAACTCTTTCAACCAAATCAAGAAGGCCTTGACTGAGGCACCTGTTCTTATCATTCCTGATTACTCTAAAGATTTTCTGATTTTTTCCTATTCTTCTTTTGATAGAGTAGCAATTGTTTTATTGTAGAATAATGTTGAAGGGCTGGAGTAGCCTATTTCCTTTTTTAGCAGAGCACTGAGGGATGTTGAAATAAAGTATGAAATTAGGGAAAAACATGCCTATTCTTTGATGAAATCTCTCAAAGCTTTCAAGGTCTATGTCCTTCATTCAAAGGTCATTGCATATGTTCCTTTAGCTTCTGTGAAGGATATTCTCATTCATCCTGACATAGATGGAAGAAGGAGCAAGTGGATTTCCCAAATCCTTTAATTTGATTTGGAAATAAAGCCCACCAAACTAGTTGAAGGCCAAGGTTTAGCCAAGCTATTAGCTGAATCTAATTGAAAATCTTTGGGAATTAACTGCATCAACACTTTCTCATAAAATCAACAAACTGAGTTGTCTTATACAGGCCCACAAGTCATCCCTCCATTGGAAAAATGCATCTGGTACAAAGACATCATATTCTTTTTGAAAGATTTGCAACCTCTAGATGGTATGGAAAGAAACAAGGAAAGGGATTTAAATCTTAACGCAATTAAATATTTCCTTATTGATCAAGTCTTATACTGGAAAGACCCTCTAGGAGTTCTCTTTAGAGGTTTGGACCCACAAGAGGCCCAAAGGATTATGTTTGATTTTCATGACAGTCTATGTGGGGGGAATCACTTCTAGAGAACCACAGCCTATAAGATTCTCAGGGATGGATACTTCTAGCCTAGTCTATTCACTGATGTCTGTGCGAAAATCAGGGCTTGTGTTAAATGTCAAAAATTCACTAGGAAGAAACATCTCAAGTCTTTTCCATTGAATCCTGTGGTAGCTTCAGGACCCTTTTGGGAGTGGGCCTAGATTTTATTGGGGAAATTCATCCTGCCTAGAGTGGTTAGCATAGGTGGATCTTGACTTCCACTGATTACTTTTCCAAGTGGATAGAAGTTATCCCCACAATGAGTGCTTCTCACAAGGTAATCATTGGTTTTCTTAATGACATTATAGAAAGGTTTGGTTTTCCAAAAAGAATTGTTATTGATAATGCTGCATCCTTCAAGGCTGAGCCATTGATCTATTTTTGTGAAAAAATTGGAATTTCATTGATTCACTCAACTCTTTACTACCCCCAAGGGAATGGACTGGAAGATTCCACTAACAAGATCCTTATAAAAATTATCAAAAGACTACTAGAGGACAACACAAAATAATGGGATTCAAATATCAAATTTGCTTTGTGGGCTGACAGAGTTACAACAAAGAGATCTCTTGGTGTATCTCCCTTTCATCTTATGTATGGAGTTGAGGCCATATTTCCTTCTCAACTCTCTTTTCCAGTGGAAAAATTATTCCAAGTATACCAAGGGGAGCCTAATGATATGATCAGAAGAATGCAACAACTAGTAGAAGTGCAGCAAACTAGGGAACAACTGTTGGACAAAGCACATGAACATCAACAAAAGGTCAAGCAAGGTTTTGACATAAAAGTAAGAAAAGAGGATTTCCAACTGGGAGACCTAGTACTCAAATGGGATGCACCAAATCAGGACCAAGGAAAGCATAAAAAATTCGAAGCCTTGTGGATCGAACCCTTAAAGATATCTAAGAATTTTTTGAATAATACTTATAGGTTGTAGAATTTGGAGGCTGATGAATTTTTTGGTGGCCCTATTAATGGGAATTTTCTGAAGATGTTTTCTGTTTGATCCAAGAATGGCTTCCCATGTCATTTTAAATATCATTTTTCTTTCTGTTTTAATAGATGACTCCATAGCCCAATGCGTTAAGGCACTGAATATTCTAAAGTTCTTAGAGCCTCACAGGGAGGTATCTATCCCCCATGGAGCCTAATGTTAGCACAATGTTTGTAAAGAGGTGTTATTCCCTTAGGAAATGGCACCTTGGTGAAAAGTGCACAAAAGAAGGGGGTAAAAAAACCCACTTTTTCATATTATCCTAAGTTTTTGGGAAAATAATGTTCCGAGTGCACAGTGCTAAAGAGTGTGCCTAGATGTGTGGCCTAGATTGGAGTGCTCCAATCAAGGACCCATAGCGTTGCTTGGACCCCCTATGATCTTCTACCTTTAACCAGGGGGGGTCCTAAAAGGTGGTTTTGCAATCACGACCCGCCCACTACGTGGTGTCCTCTCATCAACTCAGACCCCCTTCCACACTAAACCACTTACCACCTACCTCCCCCTCCAACCTAACCGCTTACCATCTCTGCTTACCACTCTCGCCTCTAGCCGACACTTGTCTTCCACTCAACCTTTCCATCTACCTATCCTATCTTCCTTTTATTCCCGCCTCTCATCCCCTCCCACCTTTCCTCCACTCATCCTCCTCCCATCATATCACTATTGCACCTGTCCTTCTCCCTTTTTGCTTCCTCCTCTTGCCTCTCGAAATCTGTCTCCCATGTCACCTCCACCTATATTGATGTCCCCACTCCCCTCTGCTTCTGCGGCCCCTTCCTGTGCCACATCACCCTGACACATTTTCAGCTCAATGCCTGCGTTCTGACACCCATGCTTTCCCAGTCACCATTATTCTGATGCGTCTTTCCACCTGGCTACCCATCACTTGTCGTTCCATGCTAGTTTGCGCCAACCATCTCACCAGCTCCCCATAGTCTGTCTTTCGTCTTCCTAGTCAGCATCCAACAAAGCTCAGGTGGGAGATATTCACAGGTTGCGTCCAACGTGTTTTTCACATGCCACGTTGACTCTGGCCTCGTCCTGATCTTGATGCAGACAGTTAATGAAAGTAGGGGGAGGTGGTTGAGACATTGTCTTCTTCCATAAATAGAAGGCCAGAAAGAGACCAATTGCAGAAGCATGCTCTTAGTCTAGTCTGACAAGAGATTGTGTCTGATAGAAGATTGCATGGGTAGTATGACAATAGGTTGCAGACACAGTCTACCAAAATATCGCATGCACGTTTAGCCTAACAGGGAGTTCGTCGACTCGAGTCTCTAACTACAATGAAGAATTATTCTGAGTATATAGGAGTCATTTTGTTATTATGTTAGTGTTGATGGTTGAGCAAGGCTCTCATATTGTAAACTTTTGATGAAGCTTATGGTTCTCTGGTTATGTATTTTAATCTGATAATTCTTTTTTAATGAAAGTTATATTCTCTTTCATCATGTTTGCCTCTGATACTGAAGTGTCCATGATTGAAGGACTCACATCGATTGTTTTGATTGTATTTTAATGTATGTTTGATTGCAGTGTTATTATTTATGTCCTTTAGTTTCCTGAAGTTTTGAATCCAAGAGGATCATGTATCTGAAGATTTTCCTCATTAGGATGATGGAAGACCTGATGTCCATAGCATAACTTTACATTTTCTCCTCAAGTTCTTCCTCTTACTCACCCTTACTACAACTTACTGACTGAAGTTGAAACAAGACCTCACTTGCTTGTGCATGTTGGTCTAGTTTTATAAATTAAAACTATATTATCCTGGCTCTGTTCCCATTCGACCTCTTTAAACTTATTCATTGTGACATATAAACTAATGGGTATCGGGCTTACCTCCTTTTCAATCAGGAGGTGACTTATGCTGCTAACAGAAGGAATATTTTTTGTTCAAATATTTTTCCACTATATTCTATTACACACTACCAAGTTCATTGTAGACTCGAACCCCATGCACCACATCTTGACTCATCAAGTACTTGGGGGAAAATATTCAAAATGGATCGTCATTCTCTGAGAATTCGATCTCGAGTTTGTCAAATCCAAGGATAAATAATCACTGGTTTTTGCAGAATTAATTTTTGATATTCCCCATACTAATGAGTATATTGAGCCCAATGATTCTCTTCACGATGAATCCCTACTCGTCATTAGTACGTTTGATCCATGGTATAAATATATTCTTTTCTATCTCCAAACCCAACGCTTTCATCCTATCATTTCAGATGATGAATGATGTCACATTAGACACCACTCAAAATGATACCTTATCCTTGGAAACACCTTGTATCGTCGTGGCATTGATACTATCTTACAATGTTTCTTAAGCCATAAAGAGGTTGAACAAGTTTAAAACAAATGTCACCTTGGAGCTTGTGGTGGTCATCTTTCTAGGATGGCTACAACCCAAAACATTCTACGTGTCGGTTATTTTTTTCCTTCCATATTCAAATATTGTATTGAGGTCATTAAATAATGTCCACCCTGTCAGATCTTTCAGAGGAAAGCATGAACCCACCCCACTCCACTTTATCCCATTGTCGTCATCGACCCCTTTGCAAAATAGGGTATTTATTTTATGCAATGTAATCCTACCTCAGCCAAGGGGAACGATTATATTATTGTTGTTGTATATTATTTCACTAAATGGGTTGAGGATATGCCTATGTTTCTTAATGATGGCCACATTGCAACACTTTTTTTGTTTAACCACATCATCACTTGATTCGGTTTCCCACAAGCTATTGTAACTGATCATGGATAGCATTTCCAGAACCATATGATGGGTGGATTGTGCACCAAGTTAGGTTTTCTCCATGAAAACACATCCCCCTAATACCCTCATAAAAATGGACAAGTTGAAGCCATCAAAAAATTCATGAAGACCATGCTTCAACACATGGTGGGAGTGAACAAAAACTCTTGTCACTTACAACTCTTCTCCGCCGTCTAGGCTTATTGAACTTCAGTTAAAACCACAATTGGATTTACACCCTTTCAGTTGCTATACGAGATAGAAGAAGTGGTAGTGATCGAATGTAAGATCCCTTCATTGAAACTCGTCGTAGAACTCTTACCCCATACTTCTATCAAAGAGGAACAATTCTTATATCTATCCAAGTTGGATGAAACCCATCATGATGCTTCTCTCATCAATGAGACATATCAAAAATGCATAAAAAATCAATATGATAAGTCCATCCAACCTCTCACTTTCACAGAAGGAGATCTATTCCTAGTATATGATCAAGATCATGACAAATTGGGGGCAGGAAAGTTAGAACCCATGTGGCACGGTGATGAAAAAATGATTCATAGAAGGATAATAACAACTTTGAACTCATGCTTAGAGTGGCTTCAACAGACAGAAAAAGGGAAAAAATTAAAAGTTTCAAAAACTTAGTGAAAATGACATGATCATGAAGAGCGTGTCACAATATTTCTAATGATGAAAATGGCTCATGAAATGCAGTTACATATTGAAATATATTCACGTTCAAAGTTTGGTCAACATAGCCCAGTCAGTAGGGGATGAGTCAGCATACGTACTAATGATGTCAACATCTGTATGGATGATGTCAAAATCCATATGGAGAAGGAAGGTGACATGTGGCATGATGACATCAACATGGTGATGTGGCACCGGAGGCTTCCACGTGTCACCTAACTTTGGCATTTTTAGATTGATCCATGGACCAACCGGATCGTGTCACGTGGTAGTCCGTACAGTCTGTACACTGTCGTGGTGTGCTGGCATGGTGTGATAATGTGGTATTTTGACTTGGAAAGTGAAAATGTGGACCATTAAGAGGCCATCACATGGCCCAATCATATTTTTCCATGTGGCAAATGAGAAATGCCCAAGGACAACCCATGAACAAAAATTTGAAAAACAATTGGTTTGGTGGGTCTCCCAAATCGGGCAGAGCATGCCAAACCTAGACACTATTACATCATTTGGATATATTTCTAGAGACACCAATAAATTGATGGAATGAACACACACACACACACACACACACACACACACACACACACACACACACACACACACACACACACATATATATATATATACACAATGTAACAATACAAATCCAAAAAGGGGAGGCCGCAGGATTTGACCCCCAGACCTCCTCCCACACTTGCGCCTTAACAAATCCACCCTAACCAATAGGCCACAGACATTACATTGTAACCAACTGCCAAAAAAAATATTAAATGTTGCATCCACCCAACCACTGGGGGGAGGCTCGCGTACCATACGACCATCGGGGCACGAAAAATGATGCAAGAACAGTCATTAATGTAGGTTGCAGAGGGAACAAAAACCGAGATGAATTTCTTCTTGGTCCCGGGAATGCCAAAATCATATAGAGGCATGGAGACAATCATTTTTGGGTAATTCAATGCCAAAAATTCATTGGTGTTGTCTGTTTTCTTATCTGAGAATTATTTCTGCAGCTTGATTTCAAAATGAGGTATACTTATGTATTTTTCCAAATTCTTTTGTTGAGTTAATGAAAGCCTACCCATTTGAGAGCAGGACCTGGAGATGTAGTCCACCAGGGATGAACTATGTTATCAATTTTTTATTTTCATATTTGATGCTTATGTCTCTTAAATTTTGAGATTTTCCTTCTTTAATGGTGCACTTTAATTTATGCTCATTTAATGCATTTCTTTATAAGTAACTTGATGAAAAGATCTCAGATCATGTTGGTATCAGAGCGGTCATCTTTGAATTGAATTATTGAGTGTGAATGCTTACGAGGGCCAAGAATAAGCATGGTAAATGAACTCTTAATACTTTCAAACTTGAATTTGGTTGTGCATCCCAAAGGAAGAAAATTGCAGAAGAGGACAAGCGTGATGAACAAGAGAACAAATTTCACATGGTGTTTTATCAGATGTCAGGAATGGTTGAATGAATGTATGGAGATTATGAGAAGAGGATCAAGAAGAAAGGGAATAAAAAGGAAGCACATGTATACGATGATGCTTCGGTAAACCAAGGGGTTGGAGGAGATCCTCCTGTACCTCTATCTTCACCTTCAAGTTTTAGTTATTCTTTCTCTAGGCATTCTCATCATTCTCATCATTCTAGCCATAAATCCTCTTTTAAGAAACCGTTATTAAATCTTGATGTAAAATTTTCTTTACCTATGTTTAATGGAGATGTTAATCCTAAAGAGTTAGATAATTGGATTCGACATGTTTAAGTGTATTGTCGTGTTCAACATATTGATGAAGAAGAAGTTAAAGTGAAATTGGCTTCTCTTTGGTTGGAAGGCACCTCTCTTGTATGGTGGCAGAGAAAGCTTCAGAACAGAAGTAAGTGTGGTAATCTTCTTTCTTCATTGTTGGAATTTAAATCAGCAATAAGGAAGCAATTTTATCCATTATAATATTTACATAAAGAAGTGATGGAATGGCAAACTGTAAGGCAAAGTAAAGGTCAAATTGTACAAAGTTTCATAGAATAATTTAGAAAGAAAGCTCTTGCATTGAACATTCCTATGGATCCTTATGAAAATTTAATGAAGTATATTGACACACTTCAAAGTTATATCTGTCATACTTTGCTCTTGTTTAACCCCACTAGTCATGATAAAGTTTGTGTGCAAGCCACACACCTTGAGAACATGGAGAAACATGTTCAAGAAGATCCCACAAAGAAACCTTCCAATATCCCACATAAAACTTTTAAGAAGTTTGAAAGGAAGGACAAGAAGACCGCCACGGTGACAAAAGAAGGAGGAAATCCATATTTCACTCATTGCAAGAAAAACATTCATGATGAGGAACACAATTGGAAACTGTATCTAGAAAAGAATCTGAAACAATTTGGTGGAAAGGGGAAGACAAAATTTATTTCTACAGTGCAACAAGATCTTGGCTCTAATTCACGAGATGAAGGAAAGATCACAACGGTTGGAGTACAAGGTAAATATTCCCTTCATGCTAGTTCAAGTTCCAATAATGAATCGCATGTTGATGAACAAAATAGGAATTAATTATTTCACATAAGATTTATATCTAAACACACTAACATAGATACATTATTTGATCTGGGTTCCCAAGTAAACTTAATATCTGAAGCACTTGTCAAGAAGATGGGTCTTGAAACGAAACCACATCCAAAGCCTTATATTGTTGGTTGGGTATGTGATAAAGAAAAACTCAATGTCACCAAACAATGTAGGGTCATATTTGCTATTTCTTCAAAGTTGATCCATGAAGTGGATTTGGATGTTGTACCACTTGATATATGTGGCATAGTGTTGGGAAGTCCTTATCTTTATGATATAAAAGAAGTATTCTTTCGTCATGAGAACAAATACCAACTCACTAAAGGGGGAGTGGAACATATTGTTAGAGCTCACAAAATGAGGGTAAATACAACACTTCTTAGTGCAGGGAAAATGAAAAGACTCATAAAGACTAATAAGAGATATCTAATAATGTTCGTAAGAGAGAAATATGTTAGTACATCTGAAGCTTTCCAAGGATGTGATCCATCTGATAAAAAGGAAATATTTGATAATGTTTCTAATTATGATAATATTTTTCAGGAACCATATGGATTACCTCTTAAGAGGGAAATCCAACATGAGATACATGTTCAACATGATTCTCCTCTTCCTATTGTGGGCATGTATAGGATGTTAGTTGTGGATATGACAGAGATCAAGAAGCAGGTACAAGGCTTATTGGATTAAGGGGTCATCCATCCCAATTCATCTCCTTGTGGTTCTCCGATCGTGATGGTGCCAAAGAAGGATGGCACATGTCTAATGTGTGTCTATTACTGGGCCTTAAATAAAATCAAAGTGAAAAATCAATACCCTCTTCTTCGTATAGATGATTTACTTGATCAATTGAAGAATTTTGTTTATTTCACTAAGTTGGATTTTCACAGTGGATATCATCAAATCAGGGTCGTAGAATAGGACACATGGAAAACTTCCTTTAAAACCTAGCAAGGATTGTTTGAGTGGTTAGTTATGTCATTTGGGATTTGTAATGCTCCAACAACTCTCATGTGTGTGATGAATGATGTATTCAGGCCTTTCCTAGATGACTTTGTGATTGTATATTTAGATGACATTATTATTTTTAGTAGGACTAGGGCTGAACATGTGAGGCATGTAAATAAAGTATTGGAAAATTTTCAAAGGGAATTTTTTTATGTAAAATTGTCTAAATGTGAATTTGGCAAGACTTCACTTGTGTACTTAGGTCATATTGCAGGAGGAGGACAATTAGAAATTGATGCTTCCAAAATTGATGTAATTGTAAATTGGCCCATGCCAACAAGTGTAACCGGAGTCCGAAGATTCTTAGGTGCACTCTAGTATTGGAGGAGGTTCATTTCCAACTTATCCTTTATAGAAGCCCCTTTTCACGCCTTAACCAATCTAAAGAACAATTTTCAGTGGGAAGGAAAGAAAAAAGAATATTTCAACACTTTGAAGGAGAATATCGGTATTGCACCAGTATTAGCACTGTCAAATCTTCAACATCCTTTTGAAATCAAGATAGATGCAAACGGATATGCCATGGGTGCAGTATTGATGGAATATCGTAAGCCTATCTATTACCACTATGAAAATTTTAACCAAGTTGTAGTTAACTATCCTACATATGAAAAAGAGTTGTATGCATTATTCCAAAGCATATAGAAATGGATGTACTACTTGTTAGGGAAGGAAACAATCATACATACAGATCACCAACCCTTACAGTATCTCCAAGAATAGACAAAATTGCAACAATCTTGACACTACAGATGGATGGGTTTTCTAGAACAATTTAATTTGGTAATCAATTACAAGAAGGGTACAACTAAAAAGGTAGTCGATATTGTTTCTAGACCTCCTATTGATTCTTCTATTATTTTGAATAATACTTATTTATCTCATGATAGCTATGTAGAACAATATTCCATCGATGAAGATTTTAGAGAAGTATATGAGAAGCTAACCCTTGGTGCACAGGTAGAGAACTATTGTCTTCAGGGAAAACTACTCTACCATCTTGGAAAGCTATATATTCCTACAAGTGAACGAGTCCATGTAATACGAGAAGCTCACACTTCTTTTGTGTTTGGGAATTTTGGGGTAGGAAAAATTATGGCTCATTTACAGAGGTTTTATTACTGGCCTCAAATGAAAGAAATTGTAACTAAATATGTAAAGGGGTGTGTGATGTGTTCTACTTGTAAGCCCACTAATAGAAAATTGGGGCTATACTCACCACTTCTTGTTCCATCCCATCCATGGGAAAGTATCTCCATGGATTTTGTAGGGGGTTTACCAATGAACAAAGGGGGTCATGAATATTTTTATGTTGTAGTGGATAGGTTCAGAAAGATGTGTATCTTGATTCCATGTAAAAAGTAAATTATTGTTGAGTAGACTGATAATCTCTTCTTTCAGTATGTTTGGGTTCACTTTGGGTTACCCACATACATTGTCTCAGATCGAGATACTCGATTCCTTGGGGAATTTTGGACTATATTGTGGAGGATTATGGACACAAAATTGAATAGGAGAACTTTTTTCCATACATAGACCAATGGATAGACAGAGGTGGTAAATTGAACAATGGTACTTTTTCTTTGAGGCTACTGCAACAGGCATACCAATTTATGGGATGAACAAATTCCCTATGTACAACTTGCTTACAATCAAGATTTACATTCATCCACTCAGAGTTCACCTTTTGAGACATGTTCTGGGTACCTACCAAGGTTCCTATGAACTTGATGTATGAGAGAGATGTCGATGTGAATGAAGAATGAACATAGGACATAACCTACAAGTTCATCAAGAGGATCCAACAAATACACCAAGCAGTCATGGAATAGTTGGAGAAAATTCAAGCAGAGTATAAAGCTCGGCATGAAAAGCACATGTTTGATCATCATTTTCAGGTTGAGGACTGGGTATGGCTTCACATCAGCAAGGATATATTTAAGGGTGAAGGAAAGAAACTCAAGCCCATATGTTATGGACCCTTAACTATCTTGGAGAAAATTGTTACCAATGATTTTCTTCTAGATCTTCCACCTTACATCTAGATTTAATTAGTTGTGAATGTTGAGAACTTGAAAATGTTTTGGCCTCCCATGATCATGGATCAAGCTGAGGAAGTTTCAATACCTTCAATTGATGAATTTTCACCTGATTACTTTGATGAGTTATAGGAATATACCATCATGGTCAGGAGGATGAGGAATTCACGTAGGGGTGATGTTGATTATATTCGAGTAGGCTTAGAAGGCACACATACAAGCAAGGAAAAGTGGATAGAGAAGGACAAAGTGAGGGGACTCTTCTCTAACTTACCTGTTGATTGATGAAATATTTTGGTTCTCCAAAAAGTTCTCAGTCGGAAGGCGTGATCCAAAAAGGATCTAGAGAAGGATAAGAACAACTCAAAACTCACAGAGGAAACTCAGGATGCTCAGAATGGATTCAACAGATAGAGAAAGGGAAAAAATTAAAATATTGAAAAACTTATTGGAAATGACATGATCACAAAGAGCACGTTGCAATATTTCTAATGACACAAATGGCTTGTCAAATGGAGTTACGGATTGAAATATATCCGCGGTCAAAGTTTGGTCAACCTAGTCGAGTCAATAGGGGATGAGTCAACATCCATACTACTCATGTCAGAATCCATACGAATGACATTATCATCCATGTAGTACATGTGGCAAGAGAAGGAAGGTGATACGTGGCATGATGACATCAACATGGGGATGTGGCAGCACCAGAGGCTGCCACATGTCATCTAGTTTTGGCATTTTTGGACCGATCAGTGGACCAGTCGGATCATGCCACATGGTTGTCCATACAGTTCGTACACTAATGTCGTGTGATGACATGGTGTGATGAATTGGCAGGTGGAAACATGGACCAGTGAGAGGTTTCCACATGGCCCAATCAGAGGCTGCCATGTGGCAAGCGAGAAATTCCCAAGGATCGCCTGTGAGAAAAAATTTGAAAAAAATTGGTTTGGCAAGTCCGCCAAATCTGGAATACCACGCCAAACCTAGCCACGGTTACATCATTTGGATATGGTTCTAGAAACACTGCTAAACTGGTGGAATATACATTTATATATATATGGAATGTAATAATGCAAAGCCCAAAATGGGAGGTCGTGGTGTTTGACCCCGGGACCTCCTCCCACACTTGTGTCTTAACAAATACACCCTAACCAGTAGTTCGTGAACATTACATTGTAACCAATGCCCAAAAAAATTATTAAATGTTGCATCCACCCAGCCACCGGGGGGAGGCACGCATACCGTATGACCATCTGGACACAAAAAAAATGCAAGTATAGTCATTAATGCAGGTTGCAGAGGGCACAAAAACTAAGATGAATTTCTTCTTGGCCCTGGGAGTGCCAGAGTCAGATCGAGGAATGGAGACAATCATTTTTGGGTAATTCAACGACATGAATTCAGTGGTTCTGTATGTTTTTTGATCTGAGAATTATTTCTGCAACTTGATTTCATAATGAGGTATACTTATGTATTTTTCCAAATTATTTGTTGAGTTAATGAAAGAGCCTACCCATTTCATAGTAGGACCTCGAGAGGTAGTCCACCTGGGATGAACTCTGTTATCAATTTTTTGTGTTTAGATTTGATTCTTATGTCTTTTCAATTTTGAGCTTTTCCTTATTTAATGGTGCACTTTAATTTATGCTCATTTAATGCAATTCTTTATAAGTCACTCGATGAAAATATCCTAGATCACATGGGCCATACATCATAAAACATGTGCTACACAACGATGCCTACGAGTTAGTAGACTACGATGGAATATCTCTCGGTGAGCAATGGGATTTACCTCAAGAAGTACTATGCATATAATATTTCACATGTGTGATTTGTACATTATTGTGCTATATGCTTTTGACTTGGTGTGTATTTTCTTTCGCATGCACAAGTTTTTCCTCCACTACTTATACCTTGATTTGTGTTTGCATGCGCATATGACATCATCCTTTCCCATCTATTTCGGGTTTGTGGATGGCACTAGTTGACATACCCAGAACATTGCTTCTCCAGCTTGGGTCATCTACCACTCTGGCAAGTTAATGAGTTTAGGAGGAATTTGCCTCAGATTTGCATCCAATAACTTTGCAGAATATCATGTCATCACCGGAATTTTGACCGAATCCTCTTCTCTAGGTATATCTCAATTTATAATCAACCTCAATTCTCAAATCGTGGTCCGTCAACTAAATCATGAGTACATCATTTGAAACTCAACTTTACTACGTCTCCATCTAAGGGTTTGTCATCTCAAAAGGTATTTTTAATTTCATGAATACAAAAACATATCGAGGGAACTCAACACGATCAAGGATTCGTTAGTCAATTACATGTTAGATTGGTATATTGTGCATAGACAAACATTTGAAACATAAAGAATATGTATAGAAAGCATCACATAAAACAAAAATTCAACATAGGTAGCCACTGCAAAACGTG
>JZKD02S2197817.1:203982-228851 GCA_000966675.3 Picea glauca | reverse complement strand
CAAATGTAGAATAATTGTGTAAATGAAAATGAAATGAAATTATGTTAAAGCAAAATTTTTATTGTATATGTTTAATGGAAGATTAATAGTTTAACATCATGTTTGGGTGTTACACTTACCGAACATCTATTAAGAATACGACCGATTTCTCACCTTTTAAACTTGTTTATGGGCTCGAGGTAGTCTTGCCCATCGAATGCAAATCCCATCTCTAAAATTGGCAGTACAATTATTGCCAGATACTTCTCCACTTGAAGAACGATTATTATACTTTGAGAAACTCAATGAGAAGCATCGTGATGCGGCCCTGGCCAACGAGGCTCACAAACATAATGTCAAGTGTCAATATGATAGGTTTGTTTGTCCTCATATTTTCTCTGAAGGTGACCTTGTCCTGGTCTATGACCAAGATAAGGACCCCCTGGGGGCAGGAAAATTCAAACCCATGTGGTTCGGACCTTTCATCATAAAAGAGGTTTTAAAAAAGGGTGCTTATCATCTGGATGATTTTGAAGGGAATGCTTTGGCAGAGCCTAGAAATGACCTCTACCTCAAGAAGTATTACTCATAGGCAGGTCACTGTGGGTAACTTTTTGTAACATATGTATAGTCTTTGTACTATTACTTTTTAGTTTATTTTAGTGTTATGGACATGTCGTTGATATTATCTTTCGTCACTGTGGTAGATGTCAAGTGATTCTAAGATGTTCATTGGGTATGCAGACGGTGCGAGTAGGCACACTTGGAGGCTTTCCTCCGTATCTTGGGTAATCTTTACACCTCAAGGCCAGTTATTATCTTTCGGAGGGATATCCTTGGGTGACACCACAAATAATGTTGTCGAGTATAACGCAGTTATTGAGTTGCTTCATGACGCTTTGTCATTGGGTATCTCTCATCTTTGGGTCTATCTCGACACTCAACTGGTTGTGTCTCAGTTAAACAGAGTGTACCGGGTTCATGATCCAACTTTACACCAACGATTCCTTAGGGTACATCTCTTAGAACAAAACTTTGATTATATTACATATTTTCATGTTCCTAGGAGATTAAACCAAGTTACAGATACTCTAGCTAATCAAATTTTAGATTGGCATTTTGCACACATATGAAAGAACATTAACATAAGCATGTAAATACATTTTTTACACACATGATCCATAAGACACAAAAGACCAAAAAACCATATATAACATCATAAAGTAACCAGAGTACATAGATGGATGCAAGCGCCTAAAAAATAGAACCAATAATGAGTCATAGGGCTTATGCCCTCAAACAATATATACACGTAGTGCTCGTGGCATGTCAAAATGTCTAGATAAAGTCAGGGCATGTGGGCCCTATTATATTGATCCACAACATTGGCTAAATGCTGAAACAACTAGACCCATGTCCGTGGTTTCCCCACTACATGAGGCTGCATAGATGGTGGAAGGTCCTCAATCTCTTCCATTGGGACTGTGCGAGTGAGCACAATAAAGTTACGCTCAACCCATCTCAGTACCCTCTCAGCCTCCCCAGTTGGAAGATCTCCTATTATTGTTGGTCCCTCGATGGCGGAAAGTAAGGCCCTTGGCCGAGGATGACACATGTTCCTCGCATAGTCAGCAAGTCGCACTAGTCCCACATCTGCACACAATGAATGCACATCTGTCAAATACTCTGGCATAACAAAAAAATGATATATATAAAAAAACAACATAAAAATCCATATACAACAAAAAAAATAGAAAGGTGGAGACTTAACCATCTCCCCGCGCTCCTCACCAGGAGGGACTAGTATCTCCGGGTCTCTCGAAAAATCAATCTGAACATACGAGTAGTCCTCTATAACTAGGATCTGTTGTGATAGCCATGCAAAAAATCCATCATCGAAGGACTCATTGGTCCTTCCACCACCCTGTCATGGCAATAGTACTGCCCATCTACACACAATGGGAAGAGAGGCATGATGTCCTCGTACCACTACTCGAGGACTAAAACTCATAACTCTCTCAAAAAAGAATGAACACATAATGGTCCCAAACCCAAAGTTCCTATGTGTCCGCAAATGACAATCTATCAATTGCCTCTTCATACACTCAAGAAAAGTGGTACTCCAATCAAAAACTTGTGCATTTAAGCACTGGATTGCATAGTTCATCTGTGCATGGGACGCCTGATGTAGAGTCTCAGAACCAGTAATTCACCCGATAAGCAATACTATCGCTTGTAGCGATAAGTTAGTAATCTTTCTTATGGGCACCTGTGTGCTCGAGCAGTCTATATCAGCTGCACAGTATAGACCTATCAATTCCACTATGTTATGTGGCCCAGCAGGGAAAGTCTGAAAATTGACTGGTTCCCCTCTCCTAGAGAGGCCAGTCAAAAAGTAAATGTCATCGATTGTGGGCACCAATGCCTGGCCCTCTAACATGAATGCCTCTGCATCCAGATGTGAGTAGTCAACCAAATAATTCAGTAGCCTAGGTTGTTCCCTCATGAAAGGACATAGAAAAAACTTGAGTAACCCACACTGCATCAATGTAGTCACAGCATTGGGGTCTTCCCCGACCAACTCATTCACCTCTTCATGCTCTCTTTCTCTCCAATGGACATACATCCTGCAAAAAAAAAAGGTTCAGGAGGGTTAACCCTTGCTTTTGAAGTCTTTTTCATTCAATAAGGGGGCCCACATGTGCTCTAATGATGACAGTCATGTGTACACGCATGCAGAGTTTACTCTGCCCGAATGTACATGCGGCCTGACCTAAGACAACCCACGTGGACCTAGGGCCGACCTTTTAAAGGTCGATGCCCCCCTAAAAAATGAAACCCAATGCACAAGCAAAGACATAAAATGCAAGATAAGGGATTTTGTACTTACTTGGTCTAGACAGAAGTTCATTTCGTCCACTATAGCTCCCGGAATCAGCACTTTCATCAAAGGGGGTCTTTTGGCTCCAGAGTCAATTTCCAAATCAGCAATGCTGATAATGAGCTGCCAACTTCTATTTATAGATATTTTGGCCTCTTTTTGTCACTTTGTGGCCTCCCTTATCATTTTCTTTATACCAAAAACCATTTAGAGTGATTCAGGAGTTGCATAGGAGGGATTTGATCGGGTATTGGGACAATGTTTTTTGAGTTTTGAGTATTTTTCGACGGTCCATAGAAAATTTTTCGATGATCAACTTGAACATATTTGTTAGGTGTCTACCCTGATTTTTGTATCTCACTATCCGTTTCCTTTACCATAGGATTGATCCCATCAGGTTGTGACACAGAACCATCATATCTTCTTTAGAAGTGTCGCAACTTGGTGGTAGAGCTTACTGGAACATGGATGCCCTAGGTAGATCCTGGTTGCATTATGGTATTCATGTTGTCTCTAAAACACTATAGGCTTGAGAGTCCTTGTAGTTTTTCCTGAATACGATTTTGAGCCTCATTTGCATGATTCTTCTTCACTCTTGACCTCACCCTTAGGACTCCCAAAAAATAAGGGGTCTTCTTTTAATCCCTTTTCAGACCCTCTAAATATGAAAATATTGTCAAGCAATCTTGTGGCCTTTCACGCTCACTAAACTGAAATTTGAAGTCACGTCTGTCTGGAGGTAGTTTACCCCTTTTTTAGTTTGGACGGTCAACTGTACAAACAAAGGTGTACTCTATGGAACTTTAGCTCTATAGAAGAGTACTCTCAGGTATAATTTTATCCCTTTTTTGGGCCTGAGGGACTAAACTTATGAAGAAGGAACCCCCATGGAGTCCATAGTTAAGATCTTTTCAGACTCCCTAAAATTGAAAAGATCATCGAGTGACCTTATTCTTTCACACTCATTAAAATGGTCCAGAAGAACATTCCTGACGGAGTCCATAGTTAATCTTTTTTCAGACTCCTTAAAAATGAAAAAATGGTCGAGTGCTCTTGTGCTTCTCACACTCGTTAAAATGGTTTTGAATAGATTTCTTGTCGGTGCTAGTTTACCCCTTTTTCGAACCGACTAGACTATCTTCGAAAAAGGGACCCCAATGGAGTCTCCTTTTATGTTTCTTCAGACTCTCTAAATATGAAAAACCACTGAGCTTACCTTCTCTGGGCTCGTTAAACTTACATCGAAGGACGTTACCATTGTGTGTTTTGTTAACCGCGTTTTCATACCTTATACGCTAGCCTTGTAATAGTTTGCTTTTGCGTCTTAACACCCTTGGCCCTGGAGGATTTTTCTTGAGTATCATTATACTAGAACATCAGTCTTGTCTTTTTTCGTTGAACTTGTATGTTTGCAACACTCATTCCTCCATTGTAACGTAACATTCCTTTACTCTTTTTCCCAAAATTATTGAAGAAGACAAAAAAAAATCAAATATACCCCA
This sequence comes from Picea glauca, assembly GCA_000966675.3. Classification (NCBI taxonomy): domain Eukaryota; kingdom Viridiplantae; phylum Streptophyta; class Pinopsida; order Pinales; family Pinaceae; genus Picea; species Picea glauca. The sequence continues at coordinate 224,489 of JZKD02S2197817.1, read as the reverse complement.
AAAAGAGGAAGGGAAAAGTATTTTCTTTATTGGCAGCATAATGAGTCTCCCTTGGATAAAGCACATCTGTCTATTTTCTCATCAAACTATGGGATGTAGTATGACCTTAGGAAGCTTTTCTCACTATATAGAGTTGTGTCCTCCACCATTTAGTTATCCTTCCAAACATCTGGAGAGTTTTTGTTGCCTCCTACTTCGTAGACTTATGATTAATGCCATGCTGCCTAAGTCTCATCATTTGTCATGCTATTTTCCAAGGCAAGTTTGTCACCAAGCCTGAGTCGACCCCTCTACAATTTGTCTCTTGCCCTCATACCCAACCATCCTGAATGTCCAATCAAGTCCTTGTTCAAAATCAATGAAGCCTTCAGTCCGATCATCAAGTCCATGATCGACGAGCCGTCGAAGACCTCTGGGTAGTGCATTCATACACTCATATTACACTACTAACCAAGTTTTGAATATTTTGAAGTAGTTGCTTGATCTCTGAAGACCTCATCTCCAGCCATCAGGCTGTATCAGCTTCTAGAAGATGGATACTCTATATGTATATCTTTTTTATTTCAAGATGTAGCCCCACTATGTATTGTTCGCGGCTACTCTTTATATAGTTATATGACATGGATCTACAATGTATTTGATTGGTATCCATGATTCTATTTTATATCGACCATGGGTATACTTGCCTCGGTGAGACATTTGTTATTTTGCAAACGACGCCTCACAGTTCTTGATCCTTGGGCTCAATCGTTTGGCACATCAGTAAACATTGGTAATGTATTTCGGCCATGAGATGCTCTTCTGACCTCACACATTAGGGGGCATCTGTTATAATCCTAAATTGCACCATACATGCTTACCTAGAATCATGCCATCTCAGATCCCTTCTTTGCCAAAGCACTGTTGAGAAACTCTTTAAAAAAACCTCTTTTATAAGGGCCCGCGTGCCCTACTCCATTACTGCACGTGTGTACATGCTAGCTGACCCAAAACAACCAGCATGGACCAACAAAAGCATGAAAAAAGGAAAGTTGTCGACATAACACATAGCTCTAGGTGAGTTAACTAAAACTCCCAGCCATGCATGGCCAAGGGTTAGTCCAAATACCTAGCTTCTTCTATCCTATAAAAGAAGGGCTAGGGGTCCCATTTGGAGGAGAAAAAGTATATCAAAGAAACTCTGCCCATTTGCATATTCCCATTGTCCCAACCCTTTAGCCATCCTTGTGCCAGAAGAGATACAAAGAAAAAAAGTTGGAGGACAGTTGAAGAGGAGCCCGAGATCAGGTTCGCGAAGTGGTGGTCGGTCTTGAATTTGTATAAGTTGACTCATTCAAAGTAATAAAGAAAATTATTTTCCCGTCCCAATTCATGAGTTATTCATAGTTTGTTAAGTACATATTTGAATCTCTAACCCGTTAGTCTATAGGTAAGATTCATGTGTAGTTGTTGCTTGTCTTATATGTAGGTCATCTTTGGAAGGAGAACTATGAACAAGTGATCAAGTGTGAAAGAGGATCGACATCGAATGCCTGGAACAAGGTAGGTTGATCTGGCCATGTATTTACTGAAATAAATGGCATTTAAGTCTAGGGACGAAGGTAGAAAGTAGATTTTCTCTTGGTCATATCTGCATGCAAAGTATAACCCTATTTGCTTGTCTGTAAGGATATTTCCCTCACAATAATACCTTATGCATCCCATTATATACCCTCAGGAAGTACAAAGTCCACACTACCCCTGAAATCTACCCCAATATATGGGAAATCCCCAATCACCACCAACTGCCTCCTCCACCATGCAAAGAAGTCAGCAGTGAATCTAAAATCTAAGGGATCATTTCCCAACCTGGCGGAAATACTAATCCACCTCTCCATGCGAGATTCAATCATAGGGCGTGCTATCATTGCAACCTATGGTTTCATCTCTAGAATCCGCTCCAAAAAAATGAGACCAAGAAAGAACCATATCCAAACTGTTTTTTCTTGCCAATTCTACATTTGGATATCTTCTCTTTAACATTGCTCAAGAACCCTGCACTCCAGTTGAATAGCCTAGGTTCCAAGCACTGAATTGCATAAGAAATTTTGGATTTAGAAGCAATATGGGAACTTTTTCTTCCCTCCAACTTGATGATAGCAAATGGGATGTATCGAAGAGATAGATCCATCATGTCTTTTATAATGATCCTTCCTCCTACCAACCATGACCCTGGTATGCAGTATTCGACAACATATGCCCCAGTTGATCGCAGAGTAGCCTGGTTTCCGAAAAAAAGTATGGGTTCCCCTCTCCTCATGAGCCCCATAAAAAATTATACATCAGCCATCTCGATCTCAAGCATATGTGGTCCTTTTCTAAATTTTTTCTCTCTTTCATCCCATAAAATGATCAAGTATTTGAGCAATAACACTTCTTTCCTCATATTCTGAAGTTTGAAGTACTTGAGCAAGCCACACTTGCATAAGTCTGTCCTCACTTGAGCGTCTTGTAGAGAAGCGAGGTCATGGATTTTTGACCTAATTTGATATGTTCAAATTTTGTCATTTCTCCTTATTATAAAGTTTATTTTTGGGTTTTTTGTCATTTTTCGAGAAATTACTAATGTCTTTTTCTGAGAAGAACTTGTTTTTACAGGAATTTGAGTAGAGTTTTTTCGGTGACCTTATAACACCAATGAGATTAGTATTTGTTGTTTCTCATTCTCTCAAATACATGAGAATGTAACCGAGTATGCTTTTATCACTTTTTCGGAATCATAAAGGTTATATGAAAATGGAACACCTTGAACTCTCCTTTAATCCTTTTTTTAGATTCTCTAAACATGAAAAGATTGTTGAGTGATCTTGCTTCCTTTCGCACTCGTTAAAAGGTTCAAAGGGGCACCTTTCGAGTAATAGTTTATCTCTTTTTCGAACCTTGGGGACTAAAATTACGAAAAAGGACAACCCTGGAGTAACCTTTAATTTTTTTTAAGACTCTCTAAACATGAAAAACCATCGAGTTTTCTTTCTATGGACTCACTAAACTACACATTGAACGATCCATATGGAAATGAACCCTTACTTCTTCCATTTCGTTACATAAAGGATGATGAAATTAACAAAGGTAAGTGATATCAAGCATGTGTTATCATCCTCGAGCTCATTAAATTAAAAAGAGGTACACATCTATCTAGATGGGGGAAAAATTGAATGAAGTCGGTCAAGTTTCTTAAAATGTTTAAGTAGCTCTTGCAATCGCCCTTGAACACATCACTTTTTTTAACCTTCATATTGAATACTTGGATAATACTCTAAACCTCTACATTGAACCAATCCTATGAGTCTTTCCACTCCTTTGATCCATACAAAGAATGCCTCAATACTCGTTGCATTATGTTTTGGTCGATTCTATGTTTATGTTTCCAAGTCTCATTTTGTGCCTCAGTGTTCAAGGGAGGTATCCTCCTCAAGATTCAACCATATACAAAATTACCAGTTTCCATACCTATGTCAATATGTGTTCATCTGCTATATCTTATCACTTTCCTGTGTCAGTTTGTGTTGATGATGGGGGATACATCAAGGCCCTCCTTCGACAAGTCTTTCCTGTCGACTTCAACACATCATCCAGGAATTAGACTTATAAACTAGTTAGTACCTTAGAAACCGCATGCCTCAATGAAAAGACTCCTTTCTTTCAAAAATATGTTTACATCATTGACCTCTGATCGGACGATTCCACGAATGTTCGAACTCAATTCACTTATTCACATTTCTTGGAATGCACGAGGGTACCTTTGGAATCATTGACATCATTGGTGATTTCCCTCACACTTGTTAACAGTTTACATCAATGATTGGTAATCAATTGGTTTCTTCCATGTTCAACATCAAATCATCTATTCACATGGGTAGATTCATACCACATCAAGATTGGGACAAATACCCTGGGTCGATCATTCACTATGTTATTTGTTCCACCCAGGTTGTGAAGGAAATCATTTGAGCATGTTGATATACATAATGTCAGATAGATCCAAATTGTATTGGTATGTGTCTATGTTTTATCATCACGAAGATCCACTGCGTATTTTGCGTGGTTACGATCAGTTCATGTCATAGAATTATGGATCCACGTTGTATCTCTAGAAGCCATACCGTTAGCCAATATGGATCCATAGTTTATTTATTGTTAGCCATACCTTGAGTCACTTATAGTATGACCATAAGTATGCCTTCCTCAGGAATGGAATACATATTAACATTTTTTTGATGGCTATCTATAGATTCTATCAGGTTCCCCAACTCCATAGCCTTTCTTTGAAGAATCTACAAAGTGTTTCGACCATCATATTTCATTTGATGAATTCAAACTTTGGGGGGGAATATGTTACACATCAAAATTCCTCACTTTGATAATGTCACATTCTCATTGTCAGAAGTGTCAGAAGTGTCACAGTCTTGTCTCTAGTGTTGCATTTTCATTATGTAAGTGTTTCATCATGAAAGACACCTTGAAAACACTTTATACAACCTCTAAAACATGTTAGAATAACAAGCCCTATCATTAGACAATCGGAAGAAAGGTTTTTCTATGAGAACTGGTCATCTTGACAACTTTTGGGAAGATCATCACTCCCCTTCTCATATACAGGGAGCATTAGTTCCCTTTGTCTATCTAGCAGGGAGCGTTGTAGTGCTCTTTTTCCAATTGTAAGGGAGCGCAGAATTGGTTGAGAAAATCTTGGAAGAACTCCCTTTTTCTTCTAAGGAAATCTATGAATGGATCGAGTTGGTTTGGCTTGAATATAACCCTTAGGTTGAATCTAAGGGAAATATCACAACTATTGGAGCCATATCCTCAACTAATCCAAAATATAACCAAGATGGTTGAGCCTCTCAAACACTATAAATGGAGGCATTCTCATGGTGAACAAAGGAGGAAAATAATCAGCAAAGCATTGTTATTCTGATAGTGGATATTTCGAGAAAGGGTTAGACAAGGAGGACTTGGAGAGGATCATGCAACATCATCTGAAGATTATAAGTTTCCTTTTTAAATTTCTCATCAATATGCTTGGCCTATTTCCTTCTAGTATGTGTTTACATGTACCTGTCTATACTTGTTTTAATTTTCATAGATAGATTGATTTTGTCTAATCCATTAGAGTAGGAGATAGTTGTTTGTCTTTTGTTTTCCATTGCAGGTATTGTTTGTAACTCATGTATTGGAGGAGCTTGGACAAACTTTGAAAGTGAGGTGCATCATACTATCCCTCCTTCTCTCTTTTTTGATGGATAAAGTTAATCTGTAGGAATGATAGTATCCAATGGTAGTTTTCTTTCTTGGTCGAGGTTTATGTACTCCAAGGGAAAATTCACACGTCCACAGGGGAATTATTCCATAAAAATGGGGAGAAGGAGAACCTAAGAGAGGGAAATCTTCCAAACTTTCAAGTCTAAACCACTTTAAAATTTTAGACGATGCAAGAAAATCAAATTTTTCCAAGTTTTATTCTTTTAGCTCAGGAGAAAAAGTTGAATATTCTACAGGAAAATATGCTAATTCTAAATTTACAGGAATTTTGGAAATAGGTAAATGAGAAATATTGATTTCAACCATTAAAAGTTTCTTGAATCTGGTCCATACATCCTAAAAATTTTTGTTACAATAAAAGACTAAAGATAAGAGTTTTGTGTTCAACCATTGAAACCTCTTCTCCTATTATAATGCATCTTAAATAACCAAAACAATCAAAATAAATCTTTACAATTCACCCTTAACTTCCTCATAGGATTCCATTCCTAAGGGAAGTGTGAAAACAGGTGTGCAACAAGAAAATAACAAATTGTTATTTTGAAAGAAGATGTTGGCAACGTATAGAACAAGTTATCAACAACTAATGATGTGTCTTTTGTGCTTGCAGCTCCTTGAGGTAGGTGGCCTTCTGATGCGCAATTGATCCTATGAATGTTGGATCGAGCTCCTCTTGACACCTAAAAATATCTCTTGCCTCCAAAATATTCATAACTCTGAGTTCACAGCACTGCAAACTGTCCTAAAATACCTAGTTCGTAGCACCATTGAGTCCAGGTGCTGCAAACTTTCCTGCAGCAGCATGTTCCTTTTGCAAAAAGATTCAAATCTTTAAAACTTGTAATAGATGTAGTGTAAATATTCCATATATGCTACAAACTTATTTCCACATGTAATATCCTTGGATAAGACACAAAAAGATTTTAGCATCAACTCAAAATTCAAAACCATCATTTAATGTTGTAACTGCATGCAAAACAGTAAACCTTGACAAAACTAATGTTGGTTTAGAAGATCATCTTTTATTTGTCTTTTTGTTCTAGCACTCCTTTTGGTATCCACTTCTTCTCTGAAAGGTTGCAACTCTATATTTAACATTGTAACTCTGTATTTTTAATTTCATGAATACATAAACATATCGAGGGAACTCAACACGATCAAGGATTCATTAGTAAATTACATGTTGATTGGTATATTGTGCATAGATAAACATTTGAAACATATGTCATATGTATAGAAAACATCACATAAAAAAAAATACAACATAGGTAGCCACTTCAAAACTTGTTTATATATAATCTTGATATAAAACGTTTTTGTCAAAATACATCATACAAAAGTACATAATGGGGAAAAACTTGGGCCTTTATGCCAATAAAATCATCATAAATACTACAAAATGACTAGGGACTCTACTCGTCCCCCTGTATAACATTGTGCTCCACATAGCACACTACCACCCTTGCCACCCATCGTAGCAAATGATTGAGGCCTTCAGATACCCCAACTGTATGTCGTTGAAGGTGTAGAGGCACATCTTGTTTCCTCAGAGGTGGAACACCCATGCTCAAGCCCCAAAGGTTCCTCTCCACCTCCTAGAGTCCTCCCACTATGACAACATTCTCTTTTTTTGCCTGTGCATCTCTACGACACCCTAAAGTTGGCATCTCCACCGGACGTGACACACCTTTGTCTGCATGATGAAAAAAAATGACTTATATCCCTCATTGTACAACCAAAAATATATAAAAAAGTGAAAAAATATATGTTACAAGGTTATGATATTTCATATTTGATGTATCCGACTGTATACCCTCAGGAAGTACCAAGTCCACACTACCCCTGAAATCTACTCCATCATATGGGAAATCCTCCATCACCACTAGTTGCCTCCTCCACCATGCGAAGAAGTTGACAATGAATCTAAAAGTCGAGGGCTCATTCCCCAACTTGGCGGAAATACTAGTCCACCTCTCCATGTGAGGCTCGGTCATAGGGCATGCTATCATTGCAACCTCTAGTTTAATCTATAAAATCCACTCCAAAAGAAATGAGACCAAGAAAGAACCATATCCAAATCATTTTTTCCTGCCAATTCTACATTTGGATATCTTCTCTTTAACATTCCTCAAGAACCCTGTGCTCCAGTTGAATCACCTAGGTTCCAAGAACTGAATGGCATACAAAATTTGGGATTTAGAAGCAAGATGGGCACTAGTGATTCCTGCCAACTTGGTTATAGAAAATGGGATGGATCAGAGAGATAGATCCATCACGTCTTTTATAACGATCCTTCCTACTACCAATCATGACCCTGGTATGAAGTAAATGACAACATATGCCTCTATCGGTCACAGAGTAGCCCAATGTCCGGACAAAAATATGGGTGCCCCTCTCCTCGAGAGCCCCGTCAAAAAGTATACATCATCTATCGTGATTTCAAGTATATGCAGTCCTATTTGGAATTCTTTCTCACTCTCGTCCCATAGACTGATCAAGTATTCTATCAATGACACTTCTTTCCTCATATTTTGAAGTTTGAAGTACTTGAGAAAGCTGCAATTTCATAAGTCCTCCCTCACTGGAGGGTCTTGTAGAGAAGCGATTTCATCGAACTTTTTCTTGCTTTATTTCCATTCAATCATGTTTAGTTGTGAATGAAACCAACAAATAGAACATTTAATCATCATTAGCTAAATTTTCAAAGGAAAAACTTGCCTCTTTCTAGCCTAGAAATAAAAAAAATTCCTAGTGCTCCCTTAACAAAGAAAACAAAGTGCTAGCCCTCCTTCAATGCACATAGCAGGGCATTGAAATTGCAATCGACGATCCCCTCGATGCCTTGAGGGAGCATCCATATAGTTCAGTGCTCAAGGGATTCTCAAGGATCCTAAGCACAAGAAATAAAGGATGAAATTTAATAAAAAGATATGCAAAATAATGAGGAGGAGGAAGAAACCAACCTGATCCAGAAGCTGTTGAAAACAGTCATCCACAATCCCTACAATCAATGCTCAAAAAATGCTCCAAAAGAAGAAAAAACTCAAAGAGGAGAGGAGAATAGTAAAACCAAAGGTAAAAATGAATTTTTGACCTAATTTGATATTTTATATGTTCAAATCTAGTCATTTCGACTTATTGTAAAGTTTATTTTTGGGTTTTTGTCATTTTTCGAGAAATTACTAATGTCTTTTCCCAGAACAACTTTTTTTACAGGAATTTGAGCAAATTTTTCTCTATGACCTTTTAAAACCAATGAGCTTATTCGTTACTATTTCTTGTTCTCATAAATACATGAGAATGTAACTGAGTATACTTTTATCACTTTTTCAAAATCGTAAAGGTTATACATAAAAGGAACCCCCTGGAGTCTCCTTTAAGCCTCTTTTCAGACTCTGTAAACATTAAAATATTACCGAGTGATCTTGCTTCCTTTCACGCTCGTTAAAATTTTCAAAAGGGCGTATTTTGAGTAATAGTTTATCTATTTTTCGGACCTCGGGGACTAAAATTACGAAAAAGGAAAACCCTGTAGTTACCTTTAAGTTCTTTTTAGACTCTCTAAACATGAAAAACCATAGATTCTTCTTTCTCTGGAATCCCTAAACTACACATTGAAGGATCCATATGGAAACAAATGCTTACTTCTTCCAGTTCGTTAAATAAAGGAAGGTAAGCTATATCGAGCATGTGTTATCATCCTTAAGATCATTAAATTAAAAAGAGGTAAACATCTATCTGGATGGGGGAAAAATTGAAGGAAGTGGGTCAAGTTTCTTGAAAACTTTTGTAAGTAGCTCTTGCAATCTCCCTTGAACACAATACTTGTTTTAACCTTCATATTGAACACGTGGATAATCTGCTAAACCTCTACACTGAACCAATCCTATGAGTCTTTCCACTCCTTTGACCCATCCAAAGAATGCCTCAACACTCACTGCATTATGTTTTGGTCCATTCTGCATTTATGTTGGAAAGTCTCATGTCATGCCTCAGTGTTCAAGGGAAGTATCTTCATTGAGAGTCAACAATTTACAAAATTATTGGTTTCCATACTTGTGTTAGTCTGTGTTCATATGCTATATAATATCACTTTCCTGTGTTAGTTTCATGTCGATGATGGGTGACACATCAAGGCCCTCCTTCGTGATTATTTTTCTGTCGAATTCAACACGTCATCTGGGAATTAGACCTAGAAACTAGTTAGTACCTTGGGACTTGCATGCCTCAGTGGCAGGCCTCCTCGCTTTTGACAATAGGTTTACATCATTGACCTCTTATTGGATGATTCCATGAATGTTCGACCTCAAATCACTTATTCACATTCTCTAGAATGTACTAGGGTACCTTGGGAGTCATTGACATCATTGGTGATTTCCCTCACACTTTTTAATGCTTTACCTCAATGACTGGTAATCAAGTGGTTTATTCCATTTTCAACATCAAATCATCTATTCACATTGCTAGAATTGTACCACATCGGGATTGGGACGAAGACCCTGGGTTGAGCATTCACTCTATTATTTGTTCCACCTAGGTTGCAAAGGAAATCATTTAATCATGTTGATATAGATGTTGTGACATATATCCACATTGGATTGGTATGTGGCTATGTTTTATCATCTCGTATCTCCACTGTGTATTTTTCATGGCTACGATCAGTTCATGTTGTAGAATTATGGATCCACATTGTATCTCTAATTTCCATACCCTTAGCCAATATGGATCCATAGTTTATTTATTGGAGGCCATACCTTGAGTCACTTATAGTCTAAGCATAGGTATGTCTGCCTTGGGAATGGAATACATATTAACATTGTTTGATGGTTGTCTGCAACTTCTACCAGGTTTCTTGACTCCACACCCTTTCTTCGAAGAATCTACAAAGTGTTTCAAATAGCATCTTTCATTTTCTAACTTTACACATTGGGGGAAATATGTTACACATCAAAACTCCTCACTTCAATAATGTCACATTCTCATTGTCGCAAGTGTCGGAAGTGTCACACTTTTGTCACAATTTTTACATTCTCGTTCCATAAGTGTTGCATCGCGAACGACACCATGAAAACACTTTATACAACCCCTAAAACATGTTAGAAGAAGAATCCCTATCATGAGATAGTCAGACCAAAGGTTTTTCTATGAGAGTTGGTGATCTTAACAAATTTTGGGAAGATCGGTGCTCCCCTTCTCATATATAGGGAGAGCTAGCATCCTTTGTCTATCTAGTAGGGCGAGTTGTAGAGATTTTTTTCCCATTGTAAGGGAGCATTGAATTGGTTGAGAAAATCTTGGAAGAAATCCCTTTTTCTTCTAAGGATAGCTATGAATGGATCGAGTTGGTTTGGCTCGAATCTAACCCTTAAGATGCATATAAGGGAGATATCACAACTATTGGATCCATATCATCAACTAATCTCAAATATAACCAAGGTGGTTGATCATCTCAAAGTCTATTAATGGAGGCATTCTCATGGTGAACAAAGGAGAAAAATAATCAGCAAAGCATTGTTACTATGATCGTGGATATTTTGAGAAAGTGTTGGATGAGGAGGACTTGGAGAGGTTGCCTCAACATCATATGAATATTGTAAATTTCCATTTTAAAGTTCTCATTATTATACTTGGCCTATTTACTTCTAGTATGTGTTTACATGTACTTGTTTATGCTTTTTTTAATCTTCAAAGATAGATTGATTTTGTCTAATCCATTAGAGTAGGAGATAGTTGTTTTCCTTTTTTTTCCATTGCAGGTACTGGTCAGAAATCGCGGAGTGGAGAAGCTTGGAAAAAATTAGAAAGTGACGTACATCATACTATCCCTCCTTATCTCTTTTTTGATGGATAAAGTTAATCTAAAGGAATGGTAGTGTCCAATGGTAGTTTTCTATATTGGTAGAGGGGTCTGTACTCCAAGGGAAAATTCACATGTGCATAGGGGAATTATTCCGTAACAATGGGGAGAAGGAGAACCTAAGAGAGGGAAATATTCCAAACTTTCAAGTCTAAACCACTTTAAAACTTTTGGGGATTCAAGAAAATCAAAATTTTCTAAGTTTTCTTCTTTTAGCTAAGGAGAAAAAGTTGAATATTCTACAGGAAAATCTCTTAATTCTAACTTTACAGGATTTTTAGAAATAGGTAAACGAGAAACATGAGAAACAACAACTGGAGTATGGAAATCAGAGTTAGGTAGGTCTCTAGAGGTACCTAAAAATTCATAAGAGGATTCTCCTTGCAAACCTTTTCCGTTTTTTATGATTTTTTTAGAATCAAGTTCAGGTGTAGCTAGAGGTGACTATGGGTTAGACCTCGTGTGCCTACTCTTTGGAGCCATAGTTGAACTTTGGAGTCTCTAGGTGCACTATGAATTCTTTATGTTTATTGATTTTTGTACATCAACAAAATCAATGGTGTGGTTGTCGTACAACCCAGGAAAATATCTTCAATCTGTTCCCCGACAACAACGCAAAAAATGTTATCACTAGAAGTCACACCTAGATTGTTGTATATGCAATCCAAATACCCATGAGAATGTGAATAATAATGTTTTAAAGAGTGTGACAAATTGATGTAAAAATCGATTTAAGATGTCAATCCCAAATCTTTCCATGAAATACACGCCAACAAACAAGGATTTGAATAACTTCAAATCAAGTTTTAATAGATATAAATGAGAGATGGAAGACTTAGTAAGAAAAGTGAAATATGTGTATTAGTTTTACATCAAGTATTTTTGGAACACATATGAAATAAAACTCATTTGAATAAGAAATTATTAATCCAAAGAGGAAAACACTCTGATCAATTACATACAATACTACAATAAATCATTTACTGCAATAAGGAAACAACAGTGTGATGAATCCTTCACCAGAGAATGATATCAAAGTGAGAAAGAAAACAGATGATAGTAAGTTAAAGACGGATTTCCACCATTAAAATTTTCTTGAATCTAGTCCATACATCCTGAAAAAACGTTGTTACAATAAAAGACTAAAGATAATAGTTTTGTGTTCAACCATTTGAACCTCTTATCCTATTACAATGCATCTTAAATTACTAGAATCATCAAAAGAAATATTTACAATTTCCCCCTAACTTTCTCATAGGATTCCATGCCTAAGGGAAGCGTGGCAACAAGTGTACAACAAGAAAATAACAAACTGCTATTTTGAAGGAAGATGTTGGCAACGTATAGAACAAGTCCTCAACAACTAATGATGTGCCTTTTATGCTTGCAGCTCCTTGAGGTAGGTGGCCTTCTGATGCGCAACTGATCCTATGAATGTTGGTTCAAGCTGCCCTTGACACCTAGAAATCTACCTTGCCTCCAAAATTTTCATAACTTTGATTTTGCAGCGCTACAAAATGTCCTAAAATACCCAGTTTGCAATGCCACTGAGTCCAGGAACTGCAAACTTTTCTGTAGCAACTTGTTCCTTTTGCAAAAAGATTCAGATCTCTAAAACTTGTAACAGCGGTAGTGTAAATCTTCCATATATGCTACAAAATTATTTACACCCGATATATCCTTGGAGAAGACATAAGAATATGTTAAGTTCAACTCAAAATTCAAAACCATCATTTAATGTTGTAACTACATGCAAAACAATAAACCTTGAAAAAATTGATGTTGGTTTAGAAGATGATATTGTATTTATCTTTTTGTTCTAGCACTCCTTCTGATAGCCACTTCTTCTCTGAAAGGTTGTAACTATGTCTTTATTTTTCTGATTTCATCTTGGCAGGCTCTATTCTTCCAATATACATTTTTGAGTTGTCTGTGAAGGGGGAAAAACCTCTTATCCATGAACCTTTCTTTATCAATTGTCTCCTCATATAGATCCAACATCTCCTTTATCTTTATTCTAGAAGCCAAATCTTCCTTCTTCAACTTGGAAATTTCATCTCTTGCTTCCTTGATCTGCCTCCTGAGCCTTTTGAAGGTAGGGTTACTTTCATGATGAGGAGTGTTGATGTCAATAACCTCTATGGGTTTCTTAGAAGACTGGGAATTTTCTTTTTTCTTAGATGAAGTCCCTGTTGTACCATCCTTCATGGGAACAAACTATTTGGCTGCTAATCTAGTAAAGGGTCTTCTAAGTTTGAATTTTTCTGCAGCCACTGGTGGGGAAAAAAAATCTTTTTACCTTTCAATCTCCTTAATTTCCTTGAAGGAATATCCATGGGAGTAGGTTATACCATCGGTAAAACTCATCTGTCAGGAGGTTGTGAAGGCCCATCTTCTTCTACTTCATCAAGAGCCTAGAAATATTTATTACTCTTAGTAACCCTCTTCTTCTTTTTTGAATATGTATGCGCAGTCTTCTCAACTTGGGTAGGAATTTGTCTTTTGGACTATAGTGTAGGAGCAATATCTAACTGAAAGTTTGATGTACCTAGAAAATTTTCTTAGTCATGGTTAATATTCTTCGACTCCTCCAACACTAACATCTTTATCAATCCATAGTGAAAAACACTAGTGTCCACCTGCTTAGACTTTGCTTGGACTCTATCTGACATCTTCCCAATGCTCCTAAAAAGGTAAAAGGGAAGGTTCATAGATTCTTTCAGAGTGAATTGTAGCAATAATATGATATGGTATCGGTATATCATATTGAACCTCTCTTCACATGTAAAATATCTTTGGATGACCCTGAGTATCTTGTCAAGATATTCTAGCATGTGGCTTTTGGGAAATCCTTTGGATAAGTTATCTCCTTCATACTCGGGTTTAAAGAATTCCTTGGAGAAAGAATATGTTAGAGTCATGGCTTTAAACCACTTCTCACCATGATCAGGTATCTTTATAGCTGTCGAAAGACAATTCTTACAAACTTCAAACTCCAACATACCCACCTTAGTCTTTGTTCCACTAAAATTAATTATAAATTGTTTGGCCACTTCAGGATGCCCTATTTGCATTTTCTAACAAAAATTAAGGAAACCCACCCTCTAAAAGGCTTCCTTAATTTTTTTTTAAGAGTTGATGAGTTTCATATCATATGGTTCAGTTCTCACAATTTATACCCCCTTGCATATTTTCTTGTTTTACTAACTGTCTATGGTTTCTTTCTTTAAAAAACTCTTGTAACCTCTTATGAAAATGCTATGTAAAATATATAGTAAAACAAGGTTTTTTTAGGGTTTGATTGTAGAGCTAATATACTCGGAGTTCACCAGTATGAAAACCTATACACGACAACGGTACAGAGTGGGTAAAATTGCAAGTGGGAGAGACAAAATCAGCAACAATTTAGTCTAGGTGAAAATGCAGACAATGAAAAAAAACAACTCTGTAAAAATAGAGGGTTTGCAACGCCAACACCAGTTCGCAACGCATAATGGTGGTGTAATTGAAATGGGTTTTATGAAGGACTAAAAATGTTTTTCATGTCTAAGAGGGAACCTATAGCAACTGGTTAAAACCTGGGCCTTAGACAAATTTCAAATTGACAAGGTTTCAGTCAATCAAAATATAGATGATTCACAACACCAGTCTGCAACGTACAATTTGTGTTGCAAGGTTGCAGTGAAAACAATCAGTGGGAAATATAACTTGTTTGCAAAAGGGAATTTTGGGATGAACCTAAGATAACAATATTGAACAATTATCATGGTTTAGGACACCATAAAAATGGGTTTGAGATTTAGCAGTGCATGAACATCAACATTTTGCATCGCCAACAACACATAACATCTTTAAATCCTCAATCAACTTTTAAGCAGCATGCAAATCATCAAGGGGTACCTGGTATGTCTAAATTTAGGCTAGTGATTTGTGAACCTGAGATTGACTTAGAGGGAGACATCCAATCTGGAACAATCTTCTACAGATAGTTCACAGCGTTGATCTGCAGCACCAGTTTGCAACACCAATTTTCAAATTCCATAGCACGCTTCAAGGAAACTGTTAGAGTTTTTCCCTTTACATAATATTTTAAAATCATATTGAATGAAAGTGTTGAAGACAATGAAATCTTCCTTGACACATTTCCAAAGTGAAATAATGAAAGATAAGTGCATGAGGTACTTCTTAGTACGTTGTGAACTTTTAGGTGAGCTGGAAGAAAATAGATCTGACCTCTAACTTGACCTCTAAACGGTTGGAAAATGACATAATGGAAACTTGTGTACACCTTTGAAACAATACATATCATGACGATGATGTTTTAGACCAAGAGTGTGACTCATTTGGACCCTTATTCTTATGTCAAATAATACCATGACACTACGGTTCTAAACCAAAACTAAAACAAGACTATGCTTATAAAATAAAACCAAAAAATTGAATTATGACATGAAATATAACCCAGAACCTAAACCTAAGACTTGAATCCATGATGACTCAAAACAAGACAAAACCAAAGTATTTTGACCCCTACACATCCTATGTGCTAACACAAAGACATGAGACAGTTATGCATGCCCCTAGCTATGGCTCTTTGCACTGTAGCAAGAGTAATGGCTTCACTCTTATCTTAAGAGTAATGGATTCACTCTTATATTGAAAGTCTTGGGTCACCAATGGGAATTTGGCATGCCTATTGGCATCAACCAAACCCTAACACCCTAACACGATAAATGTGGCTACATATAATTCTTTGGTAAAGATGTTATGTCAAAGAGAAGTAATGGAAATCACACGAATTTTCATACTTCCTTGAATTTGATGGGATCTTCATCCAGTATGAAATCTAGAACCACTTACCTCTTAGAAGATATCAACTTTAATATATCGGATTAAAATCCCCCAATGCAGTCATGAGGACAACGAGATGGGTAGCCTTCTCTTCTCGATTCATAAATCCATCACAAAATTTATTTATATGGCTTCCTAAGTATTATATTTCGGTGGCTTCAGTATACAGCATGCAACACCTTCCTTTGAAATGAAATGCGTAGTATTATATTTCGACTTATAACTTGAAGGATCCCTCGCATAGGAATTCTATCTCCTTGTCGTGAAATTAGGGTTACCCATGCCATCTTCTGAGGTTATTTTCTTAAAGTTGGTATCTTGTTTAAGCAGTGAAAGAGACATGAACGCATGGCTTCCCTTCTCCACATCATTGCTATCTCATTTTGGTAACATGGAGAGTATGTGTGCCCATACTTCTGTCAAGATGTTGAGATCTCAAGGAAAATGTATTACACAGATAAACCTTTTGAATGTCATTATTGGTATGTGATTGGAATAAAAACCAATTGATCCCATTTATTGTTGGGAATAAATTCATATATATATGTATATAGTTGCTAAATGATATATATTGCTAAATATATTATTCTGAATATAAACGACTATCTATAAAGTTACAATCATATAATGAATTTACAATCATATAATGAATATGTATATATGTAATTAATATATGATATATAATATAAAGTAATTAAATATGTATGATTTATGGAAGTGGTAATATCTTTTATGTTCATCCATGTCACTAAATATCTATGGAATGTCATAGATTTCTTTAATATAAAGACATTAATACAATTGACTAATGGAAAATTATTTAAAAATATATATATATATAAACTAGACTCGGCATTAGGTCTTGATTAGGTAGGGTTCGATAAGTGTTAATTATAGGAAAGAGAAGAAAAAGGTTTAGCACCAAAACAAAAAACAATAAAATTTAAGTTATCGTTGTAATGATCGAGGTTCAAGGTCATTTTAAATATGTTGTAACTTCAGTGAATAGGTTGACTTAAAGATCCATTTTAATATCTTGATAATGAAAAAGGAAAACCAAAATATTGTTAAGGGATGTCACTAATAGTGAAGGCTCAATTTGAATTGATGATTGTTTAAATGTGAGTAGGATAGAAGTCAAATGATAAAGATTTGAAGAATTTTGAAAAAATTTAATAGGGCAATTTTAAGTTACAACACATCAAAAAGGTCTAGCTGAGAAGTACACATTCCATTCATCCTAGCATTTTCCTTTGGCTACATGTTAGGCACTGTCGTGTGCCAAAAACGTCATTTAGGGTCTCAAAATGGCCCCAGAAGATCAAGACCCGAAAAATCGTAGAAAAATTGCTAAGGTGGAAAACTATGTTTTGAGTCAATGGAATAGGTTGGTGGCTATCTATATCCACTTGGATCACATTAGGAGGTTTTTCACACAAGAGATGGCTCTTGGGACTTTGGCCCAAAATGAGGCTTCTAGGGCCTTGTCCCTTAAATTAGGTCTGATACCACCATATAGACCTAGATCATTGGCTTCATGGTGGGTTTTTGCATCGTTAAGATATTTTATATACTTGGCATAGGTATTGGGGCCTTAACCATGGTTTATGAAGGAAAAAAAGAGATATATGATTAAAATTATTCTTGTAGGGATCATAATCTGTGACCATCGAATGAGATATGGGAAACATTAGAAAATTTTAGACAAAATGGATGGGCCTCCATACTTTGACCATGGTCATGGTTGAAAAAAAAATGTATTAGGACCTAAACAAACCCTTTAAGACTCATGATCCATGAAAGAGTCATTGAACCACTACGTAGTCCTTTTAGAGGGGATATTTGGTCTTAGATTGCGATATGGGTGCCATTAGTAGGTTTTGTGCACCAATGATGGTTCTCTAAGTCTTGACCATGGTAAGGACAGGAAACAGTCCATGAGCATGGCCTCAAAAGATCATATAGGCCATTTTTAAAAGGATCTTTGATCCCCACGTGGCATATGGGTTCCTATGGGAGGTGTTTCATACTAGGGAAGGATATTGGGATCTTGACCATGGTCAAGTAGGGAAAAGAAGATCCATATGACCTAAATGAAGAATCCATTGCTCATGGGACAAAAGGAGGGTTTGAATGATTACACACACCCTTTAGAGGGGATCTTTATCCATCAAGTGGGATACATACACCATTAGGGGAAACATTTCACCAGGGATGGGT
Organism: Picea glauca; assembly: GCA_000966675.3. NCBI lineage: Eukaryota > Viridiplantae > Streptophyta > Pinopsida > Pinales > Pinaceae > Picea > Picea glauca. The sequence continues at coordinate 206,260 of JZKD02S2197817.1, read as the reverse complement.
ATCAAGGCCTTATCCATTGTTATTTGGGAACCATTACAAGGTTTTCCACACTAGATGGTTTTTGAGAGAGTACCAATGGTCTAAGGACAAAAATCAATGTCTCAGGGTCTAAAATACGCATTTATGTTTCATGGACCATGCATAGGGTCTCAAACCACCATACAAGCCCTATAAATGGAATATTTAGCCAAGAAGTATAATATGGATGTCATTACGAGGTTTGGCATGATAGGGATTGGTATTAGGGCCCTAACCATTGTCTAAGGACAAACACTAGCATCTTATGGACAACCTCATAACATTTTCTTAATAGACAAATATAATATAATGATTAAGGGATTAAAATTTTCCAAGATAGGAGGCTTTTACAGTTAGAAAATAAATTCTTAATATCTTAATATATTTATGCACTATGTAAAGAGAAGTTTAATATTACTACAAATATGTCATTCATAATTCTAAGTGGCTTGGCGAGATGCTAACAACAGTTTCATCACTTGGAATGATAATGAAAATTCAAGATGTGGGACATATGACCATGAGCCCTATAAATATATTTTAGGCCCTAGTTATTGATTAAAAGTTTCCATTATAGGATGATTTTATAGTAAAAAACTAAAGTGTTTTAATATTTAAATCTATCTACTTACTATGTAAAGAGAAGGTGAAGATTCCTACAAATAGTTCATTCATAATTCTAAGTGGCTTCACGGGATGTAGCTAACAACATTTTCATCACTTGGAATAGTAATGCAAAGTCAAGAGGTGTGATGTATGACCATGGGCCCTATAAATATCTTTTAGGCCCTAGTTGTTGTTGTTGGACCATGGTTAAGGCCTTGATACCAATCCCTGGTTTTCCAAACCTCTTAATTGCATCCCTATTATACTTGTAGGCTAAATATTCCATTTACTATAAAAGTATATTTTAGTACCTAAGACATTGGTTTGTATCCTTGGAACATGGGTTGTATCTAAAGAACCATATAGTGTGGGAAACCGTTGGACCATGGGTTTTATCTCAAGAAAAATCTAGTGTGGACAATTTTGTAGCAATTCCCATATGACCATAGTCAAGGTATTAAGACCTATCCATGGTAAAATAAAATATACTAATGGTGTATGTCACCCACTTAGTGGCTAGAGATCTACTCTAAATAGCATGTGTAGTGGTTCAAGACATTATTTTGTCCCATGAGCCCTAGAAGAGTCATTTAGGTCATATGCCCCTTTTTCCCTCGTTCAACCATTTTCATGATCCCACGATCCATTCCTAGTATGTAAAACCTCCTACATGTGCTGACATCCCACTCAAATATCAAAGATCCATTTATATGTCCTATGTGTTTCTTTGAGGCCATTTTCATGGACCAAATCCTTAAAATATTTATATAGGAATCGAGGCCCTTTATTTCCTCCTCTTACCATGGTCAACATCCCAAGACCCATCCTTGATGAAAAAAATCCTCCTAATGACTCCCATATCCCAATCAAAGGCCAAACAATCCCTCTGAAGGTCCTTTGTAGTGGTTCAAGGACTTTTTCATGGATCATGAGCCTTAAAATATTCATTTAGGTCCAAGGACCCTTTATTTTTTCCTAAAACCATGGTTAAGGTATTGAGACCCATTCATTATGTCTAAAAATTTCTAATATTTCTCATATCTCATTCAATAGACAAAGATTCTCTCTAGAGGGTTTGTGTGGTGTTTCAAGGTATCATTACTAGAGTGTGAGCCCTAGAAGATTAATTTATATCCTATGACTATTGTTTTATTTCATTAACCATGGTCAAGGTCCCAAGACCCATCCCTGGTAAGAAAACTATCTTAATGATGCCCATATCCCACCAAGAGGCCAATGATACAAGTTTTTGTAGTGGTTTTAGTCCTAGTTCAGGGACCAAGGCCATATAATCTTCATTTTGAGACAAATTCCTAAGAGAAATCTCTTGTGTGAAAAACCTCATATCCCACCCAAGGACAAAAGTACACTCTAGAGGATTTTATGGTGGTTTGAGGAATATTTCATGTCCCATAATACATACAATATACATTTAGGGATTATATATTTTCCTCCCCTGATCATTGTTAAGGCCTTGAGACCCATCCATACTACATAAAAATTCCTAATGGAAACCTTATACCACTCATATTGATCCGAATTATTTTCGGCACGAAATGAGAGCGGAGATATAATAAAGAAATGCACAGAGATATTGCAGATATTCAATAATATAACAGAAATGTATCAGCGATGCAACCATAAACATAGATAT
>JZKD02S2197817.1:177176-201814 GCA_000966675.3 Picea glauca | reverse complement strand
AAATGGCCCCGGAAGTGAAAACCTGCTAAAAATAGTAAATTGCCAAAATGGCTAGAAAACTGTTTTGAGCCATTTGGAAAAGGTGGGTGGCCCCCGATATCCACCTGGATCACATATACAAAAGATCCCTTTTAGAGGGGCTATGTTGTAGCTCAAGGAATTAATCATTCTCCATTAACCCAAGAATATTCATTTTAGGTTCTAATTCCAAGGTTTTCTCCCCCAACCATCTTTAAGGATTTGAAACCCATCCCTAATGTTAAAAAACACCATAATGGAGCCCATATGTCACTTTAAGAGAAAATATCCCTATTAAGGGCATGTTATGTGGATTTTGGTGTTGTTTGTGGTCCTTTATTCCTAAAAGGATTCATCTAGGGACAAATACCCTTATTTTCCTCCCTTGACCATGGATAATGCCTTAATACCCATCCCTGACATCCAAAACCTCATAATGGTACCTATATTCCATTTGGAGGATAAATATTACCTCTAAAGGGATTGTGTTTGAGGTCATGTTGATGGCTAATGAGACCTAGAGATCCATTTATGATGTATTTCCCTTATTTTACTCCATTAACTATGGTCAAGGACTTAAGACCCATTCCTAATACACATAAACTCTTGATCGCATCTATATCCCACTTGTATTCCAAAGATCCACTTTAAATGGTATATGTTGTGGTTTGAGGCCCTGATAATGGACCATTATATCAAGAATGTTAATTTAGGGCGTAATACCGTCAATTTATCTCCTACCCATGGTTCAAGATCCATCCCTAGTGCACAAAACCTCATATTAGCACCCATATCCCACTCTATGGATAATGATATCATGTATAGGTCATGCTTTATGGTTTGTGTTTTTATTCATGGACCTTGGTCCTTTTTGGCCACAACATCCCCCGTTTAATTTTTATTTTGTAAGAAAAAAGAAAGGGACCCATACCAAAGTTTTATCTCTAATTCTTAATCTATTACTATTGCTAGCCCATTGTATATTATTTGACTACCTAGGAGGTTAGGGGTTTGGATATTTAATGATTTATTATATTTGAGGAGATTTTCATTGGTCAAGATATTGTTATAGCAAGATTTGTCTCACCATTGCTATCTTGCATAAAGGGCCTTTTTCCATTTCCCTATGGAGACTTATCATCCCTTTTTGAGGAATCCAGAGCCAAAAATACACATTTTTCCACATATATGTGCCCTATCTGTTATACATCATGCATATATGTAGGCTTCTCCACTCCAGCCCATGTACATTGGGAATTGTGCTAGAAAATTAAAAAATGGAGTTAGGTTTCCATGTCACGATATGAGATCTCTGATCATTGGCCTTACACATACTAGAAATGTTCTAAATCATCCCTTCAGCTGCATTTTGAAGACTATAAAAGTACAATTCCAAATTATGGAAAAGAGGAGAAAGCATTCAACTTTGAGAGCAAAGTTACTTTGGAGAAATTACTTCATATTGAGTCTACATCCCTTTGTCCCTCAAGTCTGAACACAGTGTTCATCCGCCAAGCTCTTTCCCTATTGTTGAGACAACCTCATTGTATCTCTCCTATGAGCTTACCTTTGGTGGAGGATTGAAGTGGTGGAGGCCGAGTAAGAAGGAACTTGGTTTCTTGGTTTCAAATTGTGCCGACATGAAAGTCTATAATGTTGTCACTTTTGCTGATCAATTATTAATAGAAATACTCCTTTCCCATCCTATTGGTATCATGCAAATATATGATTATTATCCATGGGCATGTTTGTAATGTTTATTAATGGATTATGTTGTCTAATGTACTAAACCCTTTATATTATCACTATGTACTTTCTTTGATTGTTTGTTGAGAACTTGTTGCAGGTATAAAGATTTGGGTCAATGTGCTCAATGGTGGAACATCATCAAATGTTGGATCGAGGTAGGCCTCTTTCTTATCTTGCACATTGGCTTATATAGCATACAATGGAATTGAGTTGATTTATGTAGTCACACCTCTCTATTGTGGTTTACTCTTGGACATAGAGAGTTTTTCCCTCGTAACAGAATTGGCGACTCCAGTAGGGAGAGATCTTCCTTCTAAGGGTTGAAGTGTTTTTCTTCTTCCATTGCTCTTTTTCCTTTGTGTTTCTTGTCGTATCACTACTTGACAGATTCTATTCACTCCAAGTCTGAGTTTTTAGCCTTTTTTTTCTTGCCTGGCCTTGTTTTAAAGCTTGTATGCTCCTTTTGCCTTGACAGTCGCGTATACATGTGTGTTGTCTCACTTCAAGATGTGTATATATGCACTTTTCTACTGAACAGTCACATATACCAATTTCCCTTGCTTGTTTTCTTGGTTTAGTGACTGTTGGGTGGGATTTGATGTTTGTTGAGCCTTCTTAGGTATATGTAGTGTCTGTTGAGCTTCTCTGGGTTGACAGGAAACCTGTTTGGAGTTGAATTTTTTGGTGTAGCCTTTCTCATTGTTTTTCATTTTTGGTTTCTCCTTGAACCCTAGGTTGTTTGCTTGGTTGCTTGGTATTCTGCTTGAGTTATTTTGTTTATACACAGTAGAATTTATATATCAGGGTTTTTTTCAATCCATGCATTTTCTCTTTAATATATTGAAAATACAAAAAAATAGGCATTTTGCATTGGTTGGGATTTTTGTCTTTGAACCTTTATCATTAGTTTAATTCATTTAGAGAAAGATTGCATTTTACTTCTGAATTACAGAGTTGAAATTGAAAATTTCATTGTTTTTATTAGCATACCATTCATTGAAAAAGTTAAAGATAGACTTTGCATTATATTCATATTTATTTTCTTGCAGAGTCATAACATCATGAGTTTCACTTCCATACCCTTTTGACTAATCATCACCAATAAAATTTATGCTTTAAACTAAAATTGATTAGTCACGATTTTATTTTTAGGGTGCACAAACTAGTCTAAGATTTAGTGCCTTGGAATAAGATTTTGTGAGTAAAGTTCTCCAAGGCAATTAAATCAACATATGTGTCTGAGACAGGGAGTTGAGAATTCCATTGTATAATTGGTAAGATCAGGAGGCTCCGCTCACACTAGAGTTAATCATGAGGTCACATGAAGTTAGTTGAAGGGATAACCCCTGGATAGTCACCTAGCGTTAGAGATATTTATGTGGATTTATTCATATTTGGGGATCTTGTTAGTACTCATACCTCTTTGAGATGCGGTGATTTCAAAGTTTCGGGCTTTGCTACCCTACCCATATGGTGATCCAAAGATATGACTGTTCGCCTGTGCATCAATTATAAAGTGGTTTATTATTTGCTTGAATTAGGTATCTCATAGGTTACTTGCAAGGGTTATTTTGTTTATACCCTGGGTCAGATAGGGGTCGGACAACACACAACGTTTATGGAGGATTACCTCTCTGGGGGGATCTGACTGACTAGTTTTTAAGCCCACAAGGGCCCTTATAACTGATTTTTTTACCTCCAAACTTTAGTGGGGATTCTCAGGTCCCTCTTGGATGAGACATACCTTCTTTAGCGAAGGAGGCCACTCAACCACTTTAGCCTGTTTGCATGCATATTGGCTGTTTGAATTTTTGGTATGCTCTTTGACTACTAGTTGGACTTAGGAGTATATTTTGGGTCTCATCATCATGGATATTGGAGTTTCTTTTTCTCTCTCATTCAATGCTACCCACCCCATGAAGCCTACTCACTTCATGGGGACAGACCCTTCCTCATTTTACAATGGTACAAAAAACTACAATGCTCAGTCCACACCTTGGGTCCCTAGTCATTTTGCTGTTGATATGCCCTCACCTATGAAATCCTCTCCCTGGCTCACATATATGAATCCTAGAATTGGTCTTGGGGGCACCATAGCTTTGATGCCTACTTCTTCGTTTGATATGAGTGGTGTCCCCATGGGAGGCTGGAAACTTCCCCCTTATGGATCCAATACTAGCTATGCTCTTTCAGGAGCCAATACTCATATGGGTCATTATCCCACTTATTACCCCCCACCCATGCATATTTCTTCTACCATGTCAGTTCCTTTGAACATGTTTTCCATGACAGGTCCTCAAGTACCCCCAGGTATTTCATACGGGGAGAATCAATTTTATGGTTTGGGCTACCCTCTTTATGGGACCCCTTCACAAGGGGGAAACATATATCCTCACTCAAATAATTCTTACCCTACCTTGGTCTCTTTGCAAACCTCAGTGATGATACTCACTGAAACCTCTTCAAACCATTTTGGGATGGGCCACCATTTTTCTGTGTAAGGACAGGGGGTACACCAAGATCCTTTTTGGCCTGCAATATTTTAGAATCAATCTTTCCCCAAAACTTGGAATCAAATGTCGTAATCTATCACTACCCCAGTCACTGTCAGTCATACTGGTACTTCATCACCAACCTCTACCAGTCATGTTGGAGATGGGTCGACATTTTCTACAAATTATGTCGATAGCTTGCTCCCAACCTCTACCAATTATTTTGGGGGCACCATCCTTTTTACCCCAAATCATAGTTGTGACACATCTTCAGCCTCTATTCATCATACAGAAGAAGACTTTATTTCCCCTGCTAGTCACATAGAGAAGCCTAGACGTCTCAGATGTAAGCCTAATTCCTTGGTAGGACTTGTGAAGGAAGTCACCTTACTTATTTTTGTTTGGCTAATACTAGGGTACGAGAAGCATGGGGCTCACCCAAGAGCCCTTTGAATTCTGAGGCATCCATGGTTTCTCCTCACACCACTTCTCCTTTGATCATCTCGGTGGTTCCACCGACACAATCCTCTCCTGACCTCACCCCCTTTGTCAAGGGTGAAGTGTCTCTTGCCCCCATTACTATGAATTCTCTTCAAACTATAATTAAATAAGTGGCCAGACCAGTGAAATATCTAGTCAATCCTACTCTCCTTGAAGAGAGTGATTCACCTTTTAGTCATGTCGTTAACATTCAAAATCCTCCCCCTTCTAAATGAGAGATATTTATTCTTCCCCTGAATTCTCTCCCTCCAAGTCCTGACGAGATTCCCTTCGATTGGGACAACCTGATGGGGCATCCCATACCCCCAGCTATGTATTTTCCATTAAGATACATTATTCAAACCATCACAGAGAGTTTACACTCCGTTAGCACTTTATCCTCCTCGACTTGGAGAGCTTTGGGTTTTCTCAAGCTTTTGTCATCTATCCATAAGATATTGAATTTCCGCAGAAGACCAAGATGGGATCCTTGGCCTCCCCCTTTTCAAGTTGATTAGAACAACATAAATGAGTCTTAGTTAATCTCTTTTCCAACTCGTCTAAAAAACTGAAAATATTTCCGAGTGATTTGTCCCTTTCACACTCATTAAATTGGATTTGGAAGGTCATGAGTCTTAGTTAAGCTCTTTTCCAACTCGTTATAAAAAATAGAAAAGATTGTCATGTGAACTTGTCTTTTTCACACTCGTAAATCGGATTTGAAAAGACGTCTATTTGGCACAATTTTACCCCTTTTTCACACCAAGTAGACTAAAAGACATAAAAAATGACATTTTTTGGCGTTAAGTTGTGATTGCATCTCATGTCCTCGCTTTCAGTATTGAGCCTTTAGCCAATTCTCTCTTTGCATTCTAAATCGTTGCCTAAGAAGTTTTTTCATCCTCAACCAAGCAGAGCCTTGTTTATATCCTTCGCAATTTGACACCCTATACCCTAGAGGGAACATCACCCCGAGTGTCCATCTCTTGCATGCATTTACTTGCAATGAGCATAGGTATGTTCCACTAACAGAACCAATTTTTCTTACTTGTGGCACTTGTTTCATCCTCTGTATCATAGCATTCATTTGTTATGAAAAAATGAAAAAAGATGGGCGGGAAGGGAGTACTATATTATAATTGGTAGCAATCGTGTCGCATTTGAATAGAGAACAAAATTATTGATTCCTTGTGTCATCATAATTTTGGGTTTAGCATGTCATTAGAAAGCTAATCTCGTTACAGAGTTTTCTCTATTGACTGGTTACTCTTCCAGTCCCTATAGGGAATGTTATTGATGCCTCCTACATCTGATAGTCACATAATTGAGTCTATGTTTTCAGAGTCTGCCATATGTCTCATGCTCTTGTTCAAAGGTAGTCTATCAACCTGTGTAGGACACTCCTTGGAAATCTTGACTTTGCATGTCATCCATACCCTCAGTTTTTCCTAGAATCACATGATACTATGGCCTTATCATGCACGCTAGCCCTACTTTCATCATTTGTAGGTCACCGTCAACCCAACAATCGACATTTCATCATTGGTCATTGATTGGGTGGTTTCCCTTATGTTCAACGTCAAGACATCTATTGATACTTTGGGTTTCATGCAGTGTCTTGGATTCCATTAGCCTTATTGGTGGTTTCCTCGCCGTTGTCAACAATTTTAATCATTGTCTTCTATTTGGAGGGTCTTTTTCATGTACCGCTTGCATTTGGTACATGTGAAAGACACATAGGTTCATTGTTTCATGAACATGTTCTTCGTCCGATCTCCACCAAATCATGAATCTCCTTCTTTGTTCCTCGTGCTGACTGATGAGAGATACCTTAATTCTCTCCTTTTAGCAGGTCTCTTTCCATCGACTTCAGCTCATTTATTATGGATATGGGAGCTAGAGTTTTATGAGTACCTTGAGGCTTGCAGTTATTAGTGGCAGGCTCTCTCGCCATTGAAAAATGAGAATTCATCAATGTTTCATGATCAATGGATTTCTCAAGTGCTCGAAACTGACTCCTTTATTCACACTTGTAGTAATGTACTCGGTGCCTTGATACCTACTTTCGTTATTGGTAGGTTGTCTCTCATTTGTTAATGACATACCTCAATGATTGGTAATCAAATGATGTCTCATTATGTTCGACCTCAACTCCATTATTCACATGACGTAGACTCTCACCCTTGGAGGATAGTGAATAAGACTTGAAGACATCACTACATGGTCGCAACTTTCTTGAGTTGTTTCTTCTGTTTCATTGGACCAGCTCCTATTTGACTTAAGTGATCATGGGAGATTAGATTGTACTCCATGGTATACAAATATCTTCAGATTGATTTTGAGACTGGTTTCATTGGGCCTTGTTTGTGACTATGATATATTTTGGCATATAACCGCATTTGTATTTTCCTATTCATGGCCACAGACACTTATTTGGTATATTTTCCACATGGATTTGCATTGTATTCTTGGCAGCCATGTATACAAAGTCAATACAGAATGTAATGAGCAATCGAGTTCATCCAATTGGTTCTCTACCACTCCACCCCTGGGTTATTTATAATGTATTTCGACCATCACAGATACTCCTTTGATCTCACACATTAGGGGACATCTGTTATAGCAAGATTTTCCTCACCATTGCTATCTTGCATGGAGGGCCTTTTTCCATTTCCCTATGCAGACTTATCATGCCTTTTTGAGGAATCCAGAGCCAAAAATACACATTTTTCCACATATACGCACCCTATCTAATATACATCATGTGTATATGCAGGCTTCTCCACTATAGCCCATGTACATTGGGATTTGTACCTGAAAATACAAAAATGGAGTTGGGTTTCCATGTCACGATAAGATATCTTTGATCCTTGGTATTCCACATACTGGAAATGTTACAACTCGACCCTTCAGTTTCATTTTGAAGACTACAAAAGCACAATTCCAAACTATGGAAAAGAGGAGAATGCATTCAACTTTGAGAGAAAAGTTACTGTGGAGAAATTACTTCATATTGATTCTATATCCCTTTGTCCCTCAAGTATGAACACAGTGTTCATCCCCCAATATATTTCCCTATTGTTGAGAGAACCTCATTGTCTCTCTCTTATGAGCTTGCCTTTTGTGGAGGATTGAAGTGGTGGAGGCCTAGTTGGAAGGAAATTGGTTTCTTGGTTTCAAACCATGCCGACACAGAAGTCTGTAATGTTGTCACTTCTATTGATCAATTATTAATAGAAATACTCCTTTCCCATCCTATTGGCATCATGCAAATATATGATTATTATCCATGGGCATGTTTGTAATGTTTATTAATGGATTATGTTGTCTAATGTGATAACCCCTTTATATTATCACGATATACTTGCTCTTCTTTTTTGTTGAGAACTTGTTGTAGGTATAAAGATTTGCGTCGAAGTGCTCAACGATGGAAAATTATCGAATGTTGGATCGAGGTAGGCCTCTTTCTTATCTTTCACATTAGTTTATATAGCATATAATGGAATTGAGTTGATTTCTGCAATCATACCTGTTTATTGTGGTTTACCCTTGGCGATAGAGAGCTTTTCCCTCGTAACAGATATGTTTGTTGATAATACATTATTTTTGTTCTTATTTAGTAGATCTGTGTTTTCTAATGATCCTTCTATCCTTTGGCATGCTCCTTGTAGATAGTCTTTTGGAGCTCTTTTTACCCATTGATCATGTTTATTAACTCTTTTGAGATAATTCTTTATTCATCTTTAATTCCTATTTTGTTGTGATGATGATGCAGGCTGGATCATTATATTATTTTTCAACTATCTTGATACTTTCTAAGTGGAAAACATTTGGGAATCATCTTGTAGGGTCATTTTAATGATAGGTCCTAGTTAGGAAAATTGGGGTTTACAACCTTCTAGAACAATTTTGAGGCATCAAAAGGAATTTTTGGGGGGTCAAAAATTTTCTAGATATAGCTATGACCGCATGAAACTATTATACATATCGATACCTTTCCAATGGTGAAAAAATCACATCAATCAAAACTAGTATGCAAAATTTATGTCTCCCGCAAATTGACCTACCATGTTGAACACCATGGTACAAGAGGATGCCACATCATCCCCCATTACTAATGCATATGGGGCTAGCCACGTATGGAATTCCAAAAATATTCTATAAGGTACAAATCCTTATCACAATTGAGGGTTGAGGAAGTTAAAGCCCTACCCCTAGATGGCTATTGGGCTATGTTAAATACTAGGCCACCATTTTGTGGAGAAATCTCACCAATTGGATAGTAATATCTTCATAGGATATGCCTATTGATCTTATACAGACAGTGGGATAGAATTCTATGGATTTCCTAAAAACAATCAAATAGATTCATAATTAAACCAATAAATTGTGGAATGGAATATGTTTTCTTGAAGTTCATCCTCGCTTGTTCTTGGCTAGTGTAGTCTTGAAGATCATGTTCAGACCCTTTGACCTGTTATCTACACACAAGTGACAAAAAATACATTCCTACTTATCTTATTAGAATTACAATCCTTGATCTAGCTTGGATCTAATCTGATATATAGATTAAATCAGATCAAAACATTTTTGAATGAAATACAAACATTAATAGGGGAAAACCAATGATCTATTGATTAAAACGAAAGAAGTGCATCGATGCACTTTACCTTTAGGTGTATATGCAATCCTCCTTTACCCTTACTCCTTTATCCTCCTCATCTTTTCAACCAAGCTAGGAAACCTAACTACAAATGATGTATAATGGAGAAGCACCTTTGTATTTTGGCAACATAACTCTGTGAATGATTTTTCCTCCTCATTCTCAAGATTGTCCTTCCTTATAGAGATTCTTGGAAAAGGTTTGGGAGAGCTTATAGATATTCTAGAAACCAATGGAAACTTGAATGTTGCGAGTTCCAAGTATTATTCCATGAATAAAAAACTCATCCATCACTTACCTCTTTGAAACTCCATGAATCTAGAAGGTTACAAGGGAGGTTGCTAGTTGCACACTATCAACTAGAGACATGGTCACATGTTGTGACATGGATGATTGGTGACACGCCACATGTTTTCATATAGATGATAAGAGATTTCCCTAAAAATTGACTAATTTAGTTAGTAGAAGAGTATGTTTCAATTGTCATCTTCTACTATTTTCCTTCTGACATTGTATGGTGAAAATTAATGTTGGTTGTGGAGCTTGATTATCTTCCTAATTCATAGGTATTTGTTTTTAGTTGTGTTTATACCCCATGAATATTGTACACTACGAAATATTCTACACCTCTCCACGCAAGGGGTTTGCAAGGGGTTTTTTTCCCCCTGTGGGGTCCAGGGGCTAATGGGCCTCCGACGAGGGTTCGAGGACTTCGACCCTGAAAGAAAAATTGCCTTGTAAATGTATATTGTAATTTCATAGTAAACCTAGACCGTTCATTATAAGGTCACAGATATGACGATAGAAGTTATGTTAGGGTTTTTTTCCCTAGAAGGAAACCCTCTTTTTCCCTAGAAGAAAACCCTCTTTTATGAGGGAATTGTATTACACCAGGTGTGTTGTAGGTTGTATCCCTTCATTTCGTTGGATATTAAAAAGGAAGGACTTGGAAATTTCTTTGGTGGAAGTAGCCCACATTGGGTGAACCATGTATATATGTATCTCTATTGTATTGTGTATCTTCTATGTTTTATTTCCATATTTTGTTTTATTGCTTCACGATCTTGTTTTTCTAACAATTAAGGCTATAAAAAATACCCGCTAATGTATGACATCAAGAAAGGAATGGATGGTTGAAACACATTACAACAAACCATCACCAATATGAGGAAGAACAAGGAGAGAGAAAAGAGGTTAGGAGGTCAAAGAGGACCTATATTCAAACACTAATGATAAATACATGTATAGACCATCCCCAAGGTAAACATACCTAGACTCGGAGAAGTATCAAAGCATGGATTCCAAAACAATACACAGTATATCCATGACATGAAATGCAATACCATGACCATGAATACATAGTGGATCCATGTCATAATGAAATCATAGCCACGAGAAAATACAATGTGGATCTATGTCATGAACTGATGAGAGTTCCCCCAAAGTATTTAAAGTACTCATATAAAGTGATATACTCCATCGCAACTTGGGAGGGGTGATATGAAGGAAGGATGTGGCCCAAAAACCAATTTTTTCATCCAAAACCCCAATGGTACGATTATAAAACATGTGAATAGATGAGTTGATGTCGAGCATTGTAGAAACCATCTGATTATGGGTCATTTAGGTATACCGTTAATAGACATGAGGGGACCCACCTATGATGAAAATGGACCCCAAGGTACCTAGTACAATCTAATGAGTGTGAATAGAGGATCTTACATTGAACACTCATAGAATCAGTCAACCAGAGGTCAATTATGTAAACCCACTTTCGATTGCGAGAAGGCCTTCCACTGATGAATACAAGATCCAAGGTACTAGTTGGTTCTTCATCCCTCTCGTATATAATGTGTTGAATTTGATAGGAAGAGATCTGTCAAAGGAGGGCCTTAATGTATCCCCCATCAATTGACATGAATCATAAAACAACAAATGATGTGAAGATAGAAATTGGAACATCCACGACCACTGACCCCTGCCGAGTAACACTACCCAAATAAACTTATCCTTTCCTTTACTACTCTAATACCAATTTGTAATGTCCCCGACCATCAACAGGCCAGGAAACCTCACAGAGAAACACACACACACACACACACACACACACACACACACACACACACACACACACATATAACAAGCATGTCTGATGGATTTAAAAGAAATAACAAAGCATTACTACTACCATATCGACTCTTGCTAGAATTGACAGTAACTCATACATAGATTAATGTGGAAATAACAATAAAATCATACATGTAGTACTCACAGGAAAACCCATAGTATAACAACATATATAGGCAATATTCATCAATTATAACACATGCACAAATGAAAAACATGTAATTGAACATAGGGATAGGTACTTATCTTTAAATTAGAGTACACCAACTACGTGAATACCTTCCATGAACCTCACATCCTTATACCACACTTTTCATCATGCTCAATAGTGGGTCACTCCCGAGCTAGGAATAAGCTCCACCCAGGGTAAGGGAATCCTAGACTAAGTTGAGGTTACAAGAGACTGCATAGTGAAAATGGAAGGATTCTCTCCAGGAGCCTTCTTACGTCCACTACTCATAGACTCTCATTCCCCACATGCATGTTCCACCCCAGAAATATGCACCTTCATTGTTCCATATTCGATCGGCTGCTCCACTTCCCATTTCAAGGTCTTGGAAACATGCCAGATCATGAATTCTTAGAGCTCCGTAGCTGGTGTTGGACTCTCTCTAGGAGAAAATCATTTCCCATCAAACTCTCTCACATAGAGAGAGCTGCTCACAGGCCTGGCAACTTGCCTCTTCAACCATGGGCCTAACAACTTGTTTCTTCAACCACGGGCTTGACAACCCGCTTCTTCAACCAACTTCCACTCAGTTTCCATCAAAGTGAGGACAAAAAAAAAGCTCAATATATCTCAGGGAATGGTCACAACCACAATTCAATAAGGCACAACATGGTTTTGGCAAGTACATATATGTTGGTCTTCACAGGAACACACAAGTTATCTTCATGGGTTATTGGTTTCAGAGATACGAGAAATATGTTGAGGTCAACGATGGAGACCAGTCAAGTTAGGTGGAGGATCAAAGAATGGAATGCCCACCCCCCCAACAAGATGAATTTCCAAGTTAAACTACATTTTCCTGAGCGGACACATGTCGCCCATGAGGCACGTTCCTTTCCATTTGGAAGTCACTCATCCTCCCAAAGGAACTTATGATAAACACATATCCTTCTAATAATATTTTGGAATAATAATAGATTATTATTCTCTTGGACTTAAGCCCTTAGGCTTAGCCCCTATTTCCAACCTATCATCCCCCTCTCCCTTACCTAGACTAGTGGAAGCTTAGTCCCCATACTCATTCTTCATGTTCATTCTACATGCAATGAAGTATTTATATTAATAATACAAATACTTACATGTAAAAAACAAGCTCTTGGCCTTTGGTACCTAGGCTCTCTAGCCTGATAAACACATAAGCCCATAGCTTATAATTGCTTGGCTAACCAGCCTATGAAACATGTTACAATTCATAAATACAACTGGGGCTTGTCCTTGGGGATACTACAGAAATATCTAAGCACAACTGACATAGGGATGGTTGACTCAAAAGGTCAACAAAACAACAAATGGTCAACTCAGAATTAACTTTCCTTGAACATATAACACGACATAATGGTGAATTGACAAAAAGTATCAAGTGCTAGAATAATATAGTTTAACAATGTAGGAGGCATTGAAGCACTCTCCATGATGACTGGAAGAGTAACCATCTAGATGAGTATCTATGACTCATATTACTGGAATGACTCCTAGGAAATCTATAACCCACTTATAATATGATGACTCAAACAAGTTTCATGTTCAAGGGTGATTTGACTAACGCTACCATTTCATAACTAGATCAATAGTAAAAAAATCCCTCTTTTTTATTTTTTTATTTTTGGTTTTGGTGTGTCTCATTCATGTTTTAATGAGCACGAAATAGAGATAAAGTATGCTCAATAGTGTCTTTTTCATTCAGTTTTAATAAGCTTGAAAAATAGTTAAAAGTATATTACTTGTGAGTTGTCTGTTGAGGAAAAGATATGAATTGATCTTACTCAAGCATTTTAAAAATTTACCTGGATAAATTAAAGTAGACGAAAATATCACCCTATATTGATAACCAAAAAAATAATATATCCTAACTCACATGTATTAATTACAGGTGCTTAGGCTAGTTTTTTATCAACAAAAAGCTTGCTAGAAATTCACTTTTTATGTATTTTTCTAAACATATCAATTGCTGAAATAAATGTAAGAACATAAGTGAAGACACCAAAATTATAATCAAGACAATTGAGACATAAAGCAATCCTTTATTTCATTCCAATTCACTAAAGAGTCATTTTCTTTACAAAATCTCATACAGAAATCTTGGACCAAAGTCAAACTTAGACATCCTTGATGGAACATACAAAAGGACTTCTGAAAGAAAACCAAAACTGAACTCTAAAAGCTGGATCATCTTGCCATAGATTGTTTCCCACTCGACTCTACACAATAGCCTTTTTTAGTCATGAAAACTAATTTACAAACAGACAAGTCTACATAGACTATCAAAGATAGATCAACACCTCTGAAGAACAAGTGTTTGAATGATTTGATTCAGCCCTATATATTGTTGTCTATAATAAGAACCTGTTATCATAAAAGTGAATTAGGATATGATCAATAAATGAATGAATGAAAATTGAATTATCTCAACACAAACTCAAAGAGAAAACCTTAGCATGCTTCTCCTTCCATCTTCTTCTTGTTCCTCCCCTTTCTTTTTCCTTTAACAAATCAGAATTGGTTGGAGTAGTTGAACCAATTCATTAGTTAAGCTAACTAAAGAATCAATTAACTTAGTTACGTGGGGGGGGTTAATTAGTAATCATAATAGGTTCATAAATAAATAATAACTAGTAGGTGGGACCCCTTGTGACTCCCTTTAGTTCATAACAATCATAACAACTATAACAGAATCCATTTGTTCAAAAAACATAACACCTTGTGCCTCCCCTCAACATATTTACTTTTGGCAATTTTAGCTCATAAAATTTGAAATTATTTCAAAATAATATTGATATATCCAAAATAAAACATGTTGTCCAAAATCCATGAAGTGATAAATGCCACGCCTGAAATGACAATTGACTATACAAACAATAATCATCATTTAGACACAGTCTATGCAAGAGTAAATGTCCAAGGTAATGTAACCATGCCACTGTAAAACAAAACATATCAATGCGACTTAAAAGATGAGACAAATACCCGACATGACTGTCATCAACAGTGGTCAATTTTGATAAATAGTGTGCTTAAAAACTCTGAGGGTATCACTGAGTATAAAAAAAAATATCCATACTACACACAGAGCACAACCAACCAAACTCCACCATACGACATTTCCACTTGTTACAACAAATACACAATAATGCCAATAACTCAACATATCGTGTTGGGGCTATGTGCATAAATAAGTGGTTGGTTCATTTAAGTGACACCATGTTTCAATCAAATCTGTGCGCACCTAGGCTTATTCAACCAACAACACAAGGATGCCATGGATATGCCTTCTAAAGTTATACAATTCGATTATCATTCGGCCTTAGGGAAACCATATTTATCATGCCTCATGTTTCATTTGAAAAACACCATACACAGACATGACCTGTGTGAGAAAATCTAAGCATTCGTGACCAATGTCAGCCATCGACCAAATCACCATAAGTGAAAAACTAGTGACTGTACATCAACCAACAATTCGCCACTGTGGTAAAAAAAAATCAATGGATAGAACAAGCCATGGTAGTTGTGTATACCCACACTTCCAATCGAAACAAGCATAGGCCCTTCCATAAAAAAAAACTAAGTTCTTTGACATCAGGCAGGTGATGAAAGGAATACCAACACAAATGATATAAGACCAAGGGGTGAGCCCGTATTCAAGGTAATAGACCACAATAATTGGGAACAGCTTGGGAGACTCGATAGTCTCCCTATGCAACTCTAGTCTAGAGGGTTAAAGTTTTGCACGATAGCCTTCACAAGAGGAATGAAACTAACTACAGTGAAACTTCGAGGCCAAAGGTGTACACACAAAGAGAATTATGATTCACTTGTGAATGGGAGACAATTCCCTGACAGGGTCCAAATAGGAAGACAGGGATCTAGTTAAACCCCATAATCTTGAAGGCAACCATCCAACCATGATTTAAAAAAAACCCTTCAACCAAAACTCAGTGGTAACAAAGAACTATCACCTAAGAAGACTAAAAACTTTGATGAACTTAAAACTATTACGACAGAACAATCCATTTTCCATTTAAAACCAAAATTTCACACATTTGTAGCACTCAGGACAAACACAAACCCACACAAATGAGAAAAAATTAATTCATAACCAGAGTGAAGTCAAGAATGGCCAAAAGAGACACACCTGTTAATCTAAATCCTTAAGATGGGAGGCAGCTGAGCGGTTTCACCTTGCCAAAAATCCGGACCGCGAACACAACAACAAGATCAAACAATACTCTAACTAGGGTGGAGGCTAACAGTAAGGGTAAAGGTGACGTGCAGTAAATGTGTGTTGCCTCCACCCACATCTCATTTACTCATCAATACATGCCAATGGGCCCTCCATTAACACCATTAATCAACCCATGCATCGAGAATATCAACACATTCAAAACCAATAAACGATGCCACCTTTCTAACTTAAGCCATAGAATAATCCAAATTCTATGTAGCGATTCACATAACCATTAACATTTTGACATTGCCTAAATATACAACCAATGTTCCATATCATATATATA
Organism: Picea glauca; assembly: GCA_000966675.3. NCBI lineage: Eukaryota > Viridiplantae > Streptophyta > Pinopsida > Pinales > Pinaceae > Picea > Picea glauca. The sequence continues at coordinate 185,545 of JZKD02S2197817.1, read as the reverse complement.
TTGACCACATAATTCCATTAACCATTGTTTAACCATTTGCATTATCACTTTGCCAAAATGTGCCACTAACTTTTCAACCACATGCATATAAATCGTGTAATTAAAACATAATTTCATAGCTCTTTGCTTGTTGGCTAGGACTTAATTATCAACAAGAATTTTCATGCATGTAGTATTGCAGAACTAGGTCTCTTGTGCATCAGATATAGTACTTTTCTCTTTCTCAAAACTTCCTTTCAATAATTTTCACTAACATATTTGTTATGTAGGTGTAATAAGAACAGACCATAATGATATTGATGAATATAATATGCTGTAAGAAACCAACCTTTCATAAGCTCATTTATAACCAATAACAAAATATATTCATTAACCATGTGCCACACATCATCTCAACATAAAAAATTCACAGATCTTTTCTCTAATAGTTCAAGGGGGTTCCACCTACTAGTATCATTTAGTTTTAATATAATAGGCTTAAGCAGCACTTTGTGGGCAAAACTACGTTGACATTTTCAATCATCGACAAACTAGTGACTCCATAGGGAAATTTATTTTTAATAGATTAGAACTCATAAGTCATGGTTTCACAGATCAAGAATAGTAATCTCAAGGATATGTAACTTGAATTATTGTGCAACATAGGGAAGTGAGTGGATTTAATGGAAAGATGACAAAGAATTTGGGAATAACTCATGCAAAGTGTTAAGTATGAGGGTTTTTACCACTATATGCATAATCATTTGACTGGAATATTCTCTTGACTTGGAAGAGGAAAAATTATAGATTTTCTCTTAAGATCTCAATGGATGAAGAATAGGCAAGAAGAAGCGGGAAACAACCAATTCCTTGTAAGACAACAATGGAAATATGTAACAATTCAAAGGCCCTTCAAAGGAGATATCATAGCAGCTCTGTAAGCTTGATTGTTATTGACTAACAATGCTTTTGCAGGGTGTCACTGTGGCAGAACTGATCCAACATTCTATCTTAACTAAACACTCAAAAGATGATAAAGACAAAGATTGCAATAGAAGTAATAATGCATAAATTAAAACAACAACAGTAAAAGATAGAAATAAAACACAACAAGAAAATAATAACTCAACATAGAAAGCAGAAATTAAAGTGCTATAAGGAAGAAAAAGAAGCACAAAAACTAAAAGCAAAGCTAAGCTACTAGTATACAGAAGAATCCAATCATAAAAAAAAACTTTTCACATTGGTCTCTTGCAATACTCCAAGCAAGGACTGCTAGTGCTGTGAGAAAACCATCATCTCTGTAATTCCTTTAAAATTTATGAGTTAGTGTCCAAGACAAAAGTAATCTGGAAATGACCCAACACTTGAAATTTCAACGTAACTATCAACCTTTGGACGCATATGATTAAATCATCAAGATAAACATGGAGACTGACCAATTCATCGAAACTGGTGTGTATAGGCCCTTTTAAGGCGATACTTGTATCAAATAATCTATAAGGAAGGTAGTTGTAAGAAATAGTATCACAATTAGTAATACAAGTGGTTTTGTGAATATTTTCCCCTTCTACCTTGATTTTATTGTAACCAAACAAAGTTTCAAGTAAGAGATCCAAGTGTAACTCTACAACCTATTGTAGAAACATTTTCATTTTGAGAGGGGGAAAAGGATTTCTCGTAATTGCTTTCCTAAAATTTCAAATCCTAATACAATTTCTAATATTATCAATTCTCTTCGAAGAAGGTTCCCATTTGGAAACCCATCTAGTGTGGACTAAAAAAACCATTTTAGTCCTTGATAAATTCCTCGACTCCCTACGAAATGTTGCCCTTTATGCAAAGTTAACAAGTCTTTGTTTTTTCCTAGTTGGTTTCATAGTATGTTGAACAAGACTTGGATCAAGACCACGAAGATCCATATTACACCAAGCAAAACCCTTTTGAAATCCACCAAGTAATTCAGCAGGCTTCACTTCTTGTTTATCCAAACCCTGAACATTTATTTTAGCATTCGATGAGGATCCATGTGTCCTAATGTTCATGGAGATGGATTCAACTAACTTCAGTTGTAACTCCTCTTCATTTTCTTTATTGCCTGCAACACTAATAAAAAACGAACCCTCAAGAGGAGTCAAGCCTCGAGGAATCTTATTATTTTCCATGGATATAGTTTCCTCGCGCTTAAGAGGTTCATCTTGGATGATAGAAAAAAATTCTCTCATCATCAGGGAGGGCCTTCCAAGAACCTACATGGTCAGGAAAATATGGACGATGTCGAGATTGGAAAGTGCAATCAGGCCAGTGAAGCAAGAGTTGTTGAGTAGGAGAGGCTGCAAAGACAACTAATCGACTAGCTAATGAATTCAACTCCTTCCTAACCTAGTTAATGTTAAAAGATATAAGGTTTGAGATAGGTGCCCAAACAGTTTGGGAGTATTGTTCCATCATCTTGTCACTAGGAGAGCATTCCTTACGTATCAGGTTCACAATAAGATCATAATTTCAAAAACCCGAAAGGTGACCACAACCAAGATTAAGGACGTTCTCAATGCCTAACAACAAAGCTTCGAATTCAGTGACATTGTTTGAGCAAGAAAACTCCAACTTGTATGATAGATTATGAATTTTTCCTACAGGAGAAACCAAGATAATACCAACCTCGTTACCTTCGTTAGAGTGTGAACCATCAAAGTGCATATGCCATAATTCATCATCTGAGTCAATTCTTTCTAGAGGAACATTATCCTCTTCAGTAAAGATGGAATATACTCCTATGTCTTCTTCAATATAGTTCACGTTATATTGTGGAACATTCTCGATGTAGGGTGAAATCCTTCGTCTCTAAGGACTATGATATTCTTACCATTCCGAGGAATAGATAAATGTGTCTTGTTGAGTGAGAGGTATCCACCTATTATGTCTTTCCAATCTCTTCCCAAGATAATTGAATAATTTCTTATAGGCATATCAATCACTTGAATGTTGAGGGTTGTCCTTATCTCAGGGTGAGCATATAAAACCAAGGTTACATATTTAATCTCGCCTATGGTCATTTGTTGTAGAATATTATAGGAAAGCATGCTTCAAGCATTTTTGTTTGTATAAGATAAGCCTAGCTCTTCCTTAAAAATATTCAACATAACACTTGGGCGTGAACCACCATCAATGAGGCAAGAATGGGTGATTTTATCCATGATCTTTACAAAAATATAAAAAGGGTTTTTTTTTACAAGGTATCTAAAGTTATGTACACCTACTTTATTTACAGAAGAATCCTCTTCACTTACCTCTTCATAAATATTGACCACAATAGAGGCCTTTCCTTTCATGAATTGTTTTAGTTGCATCTGTTATTCAAGGACGACAACCATGTCTAGGAGGGTTACATATTATTTGATGTTAGCCAATTGATTCAAGATATTTTATTTGGAGGAAGGAGGAGGAGGAGTGATTCCTTGAATCTCAATAATTTTAGGAACCTGGGGCACAACAATGGTTAAGGATGATCTCGGGCTAGAATAACTACAAGGAGGTTCAAACTTGCCTTTTGGGGCATAGGATTTGGTTCTGGTATTGATAACCATGACATCTTCTGGCTCGGCATAATATAGGACAACGATAGTGGCTTTTGGAATTTTACCAAATATCTTGTCTCTAGCACTCTTCCTTACCTTACACGTGGTTTCTTCATGGTTTTCCTCACAAAAGTTACACCAAAACCTAGGTAGGATAGCTTTGGGCTGAAAATTATTTTCAATTATACTCCTAAAAGGAGGGGCAGAAGAGGATGAAGGTCTAGGGGTGAGAGGGGAGACAATATCCTTCTATTCAAATGATATCATACAATTGTTCATATCTTGTACTAGATGTAAGAGATAGAACATGTATGTCTATCTAATTGATTCTCCCTGGGGTAGAACAATTCATTCAATCTGTTCTTCACACTCTGAAAAAGTGTGGAGAGAGGAACCGATATTATCAATGGAATTTTATTCAAGCCTATGACAGTAAAGAGAGGGCAATGCATTGTAGTAATGAATAAAGATAGCTTGGTTCTGAGGGCGGATAAGTTCGGGGATTTGATTATACAACTTGGTGAAACACAAGTTGAAAGACCCATTGGTCTCACCATATTTGTAAGTGACATTATTTTACTCTCTTAACTTCTCAGCGGGGCTTTTGGATTTCCTATAAGTGGATCTAAACTTGTAGATTAATTCCTCCCAAGTAGACAAGATCTCAGGATGAAGGTCAAAAAAATTAGATGCAACCTTCCCTTCCAAGGAATTAACGAATAGGCACATGAAAGTGTCATTGTCCTTGGCCCCTATGTTATGAAAGGCATTAGAAACTTCCACTAGCTTTTCATTGGCACTGATAGTGTTATTTCCTAAAAACTTAGGAAAATTCTCTTAAAACTTTGGAAGTGGTCAAGTAGCAGGAGCTAGGTTACGATGAGAGGAGACATATCATGGTGTAATTGTGGTGTCTTCTTTGAACTAAAAAATTCCATACTTCTTGATGACTTTAGTAGGGTTCATAGTATATTGGATAGGGATATGGTGGGTGTACAAGATACCAATCACCGATGACGATGAATTTTGGGAAGATGGGGCACTTCCTGTACCACCAAAACCACCACGAGATGCCATCCTATTGATGATATATGAGGGAAAGAAAGACGAGATGTATGAATCAAATAAATTTCTCCTTAGAGCACTTTGTTGGGTAGATAGCACAATGTTTCTCCTTCCTATCTCAGCAATAGGATTGATTTCAGGTGACAATCCTCTTCTTTTTCTAGAAGCACGTGAATCAAAGGACATGAAAGAATAACTAAAAATTGAAGGAAAAAAAGGTTACCTCTAATTTCTGGGTTGACTACGTCTAGCTTCCAACTATTCTTGAGCACTAATATCTTGTTCAATTTCTGCCCAAGAACGGTTAAGCTCACCACGAGTCCTAGCAGTGTCTAAAATAGTATGATTTTTTTTTAAAGAAATGTTTTTCTGGTCTTGGAGACCGGGCTCAATATTGGGCTACCTTGAAATAGGAATAGTCATTAAAAGAAAAATAGTCAAAGAATCAAAATTAGAAAAAAAAAAGATGTATTGATGAAAATCGAGTATAAACTTTAACCAGAGAGATATCAAAGATCTTCCTAGTATGGTCGCCAAATAAATGTTGAGGAAAATATATGAATTGATCTTACTCAAGCATTTTCAGACTTTACTTAGCTAAAGTAAATTAGACGGGAATATCACCCTATATTTATAGCCAACAAAAATATTTATCCTAACTCACAAGTATTAATTACAAGTGCTTAGGATAGTTTTTTATCAACAAAAATCTTGCTGGAAATTCACATTTTATGTATTTTTCTGAACATATCAGTTGCTAAAATAAAAGTAAGAACACAAGTGAAGACACCAAGATGATAATCAAGACAATTGAGACATAAGACAATCCTTTATTTCATTCCAATTCACCAAAGAGTCATTTTCTTTACAAAATCTCATACATAAATATTGGACCAAAGTCAAACTTAGACATCCTTGATGGAACATACTAAAGGACCTCTGATAGAAAACCAAAACTGAACTCTAAAAGTTGGATCAGCTTGCCACATATTGTTGCCCACTCGACTCTACACAACAACCTTTGTCAGTCATGAAAACTAATTCACAAATAGACAAGTCTACACAGACTATCAAAGATAGATCAACACCTTTGAAGAACAAGTGTCTGAATGATTTGATTCAACCCTGAATATTGTTGTCTACAATAAGACCCTTCTATCATAAAAGAGAATTAGGCTATGATGAATATATGAATGAATGAAAACTAAATTATCTCAAAACAAACTCAAAGAGAAAACCTTAACATGTTTCTCCTTCCATCTTCTTCTTGTTCCTCCCCTTTCTTTTTCTTTTAACAAATCAGAATTGGTTGGAGTAGTTGAAACAATTCATTAGTTAAGCTAACTAAATCCTCAACTAACTTAGTTAGGATGGGGGGAAGTAATAATCATAATAGGGTCATAAATAAATAATAACTAGCAGGTGGGACTCCTTGTGACTCTCTTTAGTTCACAACAATCATAAAATCTATAACATAATTCATTTGCTAAGAAAACACAAAACATTGTGCCTCCCCTCAACATATTTACTTTTGGCAATTTTAGCTCATAAAATTTGAAAATATTTCAAAATAATATTCATATATCCAAGATAAAACATGTTGTCCAAAATCCATGAAGTCAACTGTCATAAAACAATAGATAAAATAAAATTCAAAAGCCATATTTTCCAGTCTGTGATGCAACCCTTCTTTGGTTGCTGTTGTCACCTCTTGATTTTCTCGAATTCGTCTTGGGTTGGGCAGAGCCTTTAGGATTTATGTCACTGATCACATGGGAACAATCGTCCCTCAAATGCATCCGTGAAGACACAGATTTGTCGGAGTCATCAGAGGGTGAGGAAGGGGTAGCAATATCTTTTCCTTTATCAAATGCATGGTGGGATTCAGTCTTCAATCTCTTTTTGGCATGGGAGGATTGCACTGGTGAGTGGTTAGGGGAAGCTTGGACAATGGGGTTCAAAGGTGGAGGAGCAGACAAAGTCAAGTTGAGCCAGCCACAGTGTTGGGAGACTACTGGGTGAACAATCTCCTGCCACCCATCATTTTCAGGGACTTCAGGATGTAAAGATACATGAGGAGGCACAAGGATGTCAAGGGATTGAGGGATTGGAAAGGAAGCCTTTTAGGCCTAGGTTGGACTATTCCCTACCCAATCTAATTAAATAATACAAACAATTGGCCAAGCTCTTCTGAATCAACATCAAAATATATAGAAAATCGAGGCCTTCTTGGGCCTTGGTTCTAGTTACATCTACCTTTGTTTCCTCAGCCATGGATTCCCCGATTGAAAAAAATCATCCTACATATGTTAACGATTATAAAATAGTCTTTTAAATAACCATGCATGAAAACTCCTTAAAAATACAAAATATATTTGGCTCAAAATGTATCAGGCTCATGCAATCCAATCCATACAAATTGTTCTAGCATTAATCAATAAGCAGGGGGGGTGAAATAGTGTTATGGGATATGTGAGGGGTTTGTACTGAGTGAAAATATGATATAATGAATGGGGAGACTAAATGGTCACTGCTCAATGACAAAAATAATCAACTTTAAATCAACCCAATAAAACTTACTGCAATCCACTCAATATATTGTCACTTCATCCATTTAACACAAAAATTATCTTGGCTATAATCAATATTAGAACAGGGAGTGGACAAAATGAATATGGGATATGTGAGGGGGTTGTAATTAGCAAAAAATGAGATAATGAGAGGGGAAACACATTTATTGTTCATGAGATTAATCAAGAAATCCATAAAATATTTTGGAGTAAGAAAAATATGCATCAACCAACAATCAGATGACTGAGTCATAATTCTTATGTATTTGTCTAATTTCCCTGTCCATTAATATCCAACACATTGCCATTACAAAACAGAAGTACTTCACACAATTTGTAAGAAGTTATGTTCTCTTTACTCACACATTCTACATTTTATAAGAGTCAACAACAACACTCATTCCCAATCCGTAATCATTAACATCCACCACTACCATACATTTCCCCAATCCACATCTATATTTAAAAGTAGTGTTTCCAAAATAATAATGAAATCACTATTTCTGTAATAGAGCCAATCAATATCCATAATGATATTCATTCCCATATATATATATGAAGTAGAAAGATAAAAATAATGAAAACCTTACATGCCACGCCTGAAATGACAACTGACTATACAACCAACAATCATCATTTAGACACAGGCTATGCAGGAGTAAATGTCTAAGGCAATGTAACCATGCTAGTGTAAAACAAAACATTTCAATGTGACTTAAAAGATGATCCAAATACCCGACATGACTGTCATCAACAATGTTCAATTTCAATAAATAATGTGCTTAAAAAATCTGAGGGTATCACTGAGAATAAAAAAAAATATCCATACCAACCAAACTCCACCATACAACATTTCCACTTGTTACAAAAAATACACAGTCATGCCAATAACTCAACATAGCTTGATGGGGTTGTGCGCATAAATAAGTTGTTGGTTCATTTAAGTGACACCATGATTCAATCAAAGTCGTGTGCACCCAGGCTTATTCAATGTTAAGAACCAAATATCAATATAGCATAGAAAAACCTCAGAATAAGTACTCAACTCCTTGAAAAAGAGAGAATTTCAGATAATAAGCCTCTTCGAGGGGGAAACCTCCTTTTACCCCACATAAATGTTCAAGTACAAGATGATTCCAAATGAAAATGTGTCCTTGGTATATATAGGAGACTAGGA
>JZKD02S2197817.1:113292-168852 GCA_000966675.3 Picea glauca | reverse complement strand
GTGCCTTATGAACTACCCAGTTAGAGCTCCCTTGACTCTTATTATTTAAGTATATAGGGGCTTCCGCAGTGCAAGATATTAGATATTATTTTTGGGATTAGCTGCGTAGTGTAAGCCATTAATCTATGACCCATATTCATGAGTATTAGTCTCAACTGACCAATAATTCTCATGATTTGAATAGTCCACTTAGCACTCAGGTAGAGCCCATTATGAGGCTCTAAAAGAAGATTCCCATCATAGTCAACTAACTCGTAGGCCCATTTTTGTAAGACACGATTAATGATGTAGGGACCATGCCAAAGGGGTTCAAACTTACCTGATCTTAATGTATCATGATCCTAATCATAGACCAAGACTAAGTCACCTTTTGAAAAGACATGAGGATGGATAGATTTATCATATTTGGATTTAACAGACTTATTATGAGTCTCATTAACCAATGCGGCATTGTGACATTGCTCATTAATACATGCCAAGTATAAGAGATGCTCCTCCTCGGAAAAGGTCTTGGGGAATAGTTTTACGGCTAGATTTAATGATGATATTTCGCATGCAATCAGAAGGAATTCCTCCAAACCATAAACAAGTTGAAATGGTTTGAACCCAGTGGAAGTCTTGGTTGAGGTATTATAAGCACATAATGTTGAAAATAACATGAAATGGAAGTTAGTTTTTTGTTTCCTCAACATCCTATGGATCATGGTATTCATGACATGATTGATGGTTTCTACATGGCCATTCGACTGAGGATAATAGGGAATTGAGTTCTCATGGAAAAAACCCAACCTAGGAATTAAATTTCTCATCATCTTGTTGCAAAAATGGGACATGTGGTCCATCACTATAGTCATAGGAAGGAAAAACCTATAAATAATTTGATTGAATATAAAAAAGGTAGCAGTGTTCCCATATTTAGAAAATGTAGGCAAGGCCTCAACCTGCTTGGTAAAGTAGTCAACATCCATCAGGATGTAACCATGACCATTAGTCGAGGTAGGCTTACATGTCATAAAATAAATCCCCCATTTGACAAACAGACCAACGATCACCATGGGATGAAGTGGAGCAAGATAAATGTTTCATTTTGCAGGTGAAAAATTGATAGGAATGACACCTTTAGACCACATGCATACAATCCTTGAAAATCATGGACCAAAACTATCTGATCAACAAAATCTTATGGGCAGTGGAAAACCTACAGAGATGACCTCCACATGATCTAGAATTACAATCATTCAAAACTCTCTCATATTCCTCATGGATAAGGCAACAATGTAAAATAAAATCAACCCCTTGATAATAAAGGGTATCATCATCAATGATGTAGTGTCTAGATTGATGTTGTATGTGTCATCATTCATCATGGGAAATATGAAGGAAAACACATTGGGTCTAGAAATATACCAATACATCCCTATACCATGGATGAGATGAGTCAATGAGGAATACAAGATCATCAAGGAAGGAATCATTAACCATAGGTTCATCATCGACTCAGGCAAGGTCAAACATCAACTCAGTGAAAGCCAAGGATTTATTGGACTTGGAAAACATGAACTCCAGGTCAAACTCTTGAAGGATCATAATCCAATTTAAGTATTTTCACCCAATGATATGTGATGTTGCAAGACCCCGACCCTTAGGACGAGATCCGCTCAATATCATTCTTTCTTCACCTCGATCCGAATCGGCTCCCTCGGGTCCCTATTGGAACCTCATGAATTCGATCCATAGGTCCTTTGTAAAAAAATGACCTATGCAACTTAACACCAGGTGCGAGCCTTACATCTCCATGTGACCACAACCTGGGCCTTAGGACAAGTGATTTCTCACAACTCGTGAGTTCGTGGGTTGAAGACCCTCGACTACTCTTTCTCCAAACATCGATACCTGAGAATGCGATATGGGTATGGCTCCCTCCTTACTATCACCTCTACAAGTGACCATCGGCTAGGGCCTAACTCTAGCACCCCTCGCAACTCACAACTTCGTTAGTTGGAGTGTTGAGCCCTCATGCTCCTCTTTACGAGTCCTCGATATGTGATAAGTCAACAATAGGTTGACTCCTTTCCAGGCGACGTGTGTCCTCCACCTGTCACCCACTTCCACCTTTCCTGTGCGCTCTATGTTTGCGCCACCTATCAACCATGTGACCTCCACTTAAAGGACGTGATGCATGTTCATACAAGTCCTCGGTGCTTAGCACTTCGTGACTTCTGCAGTCGAAATCCAATTCTTTCAAACTCTGAAACCCCAAGTACATGATACCACATGGAGGTTTTGTTCCAACGGTTCTCCTGTGTCTTAGATCCAACGATCTAAATCTCCTTCTCTACTCCTCGCAGCTCGAAACTTCACAGAAAACCAATAATTTGGTGTGCCCCCCAAATGCACGAACCCCGAGATCATGAAATGATCCAATGACTTATATAAAGCAAGATCAATGACTCACGTTGATCCTGGATCCTAAGGTGATGGGTTTCACCGGCCTCTAATCACCTTGAAACTCTACCAAATCCAATGACTCTCGTAGCTTCACACTTCCTTCACGAAGGATTCACATCATCCATACATCTCCATTGGATCCTACGGTCCTTGCGACTTTGCGAGCTCTCCATAGAGAATTTTGATCGCCCGATTCACGCTTCAATGACCTCTTCCCAACGATTGAGTGTTCTCCCTCCTGAACTTAATTTCTTACGATGGTTTCAATATCCGTCTCCCTTTGAAGTGGTTCGATTTCTGCCTTCCTTTGAAGTGTTCAAAGGTTTTATCCCTCTTGAGCTTTCACTTGCAAACTCAAGTCTTCCAAAAGGTTCTTGCTCGCACTCCTTGTGGAAAACTTTCAAATAACCTCTAGTTATTTGAATCTTCGACCCTGTGCACTCTTTGCAATAGTAGTCCTTCAATCCTTCACCTTAGTTGATAATTTCTAAGGTTTCCGCCAGCCTGCGCACACCTTGCACAACTCTGTGCTTCTCCTACACTTATGTGGGTATGAGAACAATGATATCTCTCCTGATCTTTCTGAGATAAAACTCAGACTCTCGTCAACGCACATCTTGCAGACGTTCACTACAATCCTTGCAGGAATTCTTAGGAAAAGAAACAATTGAAACTCATTCTTCTTCTCTCTAAGAATTCATACATTCAACATGAACTTATACACAAAATACAACATTGAGGTGCATGCATAACAGAGAAACAAAACAACTGTAAACATACCATTTAACAAATGTAAACAGTAAGCATCATAACACCATGAAAATTGAGTCAAAGATTTATATATTAACTCAAGTGCTCTTGTACATGCGTTCTTCTCTACATCTCTCTACTATAGCTCTATAGATTATGAATTCTGAATTATCATCCTAATGTTACAATGATACTAGGGTGAGGGTGTCTATATCTATTTTCCCTCATACACTTCTAAACTGTCTAATCTAACATTCATATCTACCTACTTTACATTAATAGACTTAAATGCCTATTACATCCTATAGATGAGAATAATTTCTCCAGATCTATTCATATCTCCAGGACATAAATGTAAGTACGCTTTTCCTAGCTATTACATTAATGCTTTAGATTTTCAAAATTTAAAATGTTTTCATAAAAATGTGCTCCTTTAGCATCCGCGTGTTCAGCTGTTCCTTCAGCTAGGCGCATGCTTTGGCTTTGTATGATGCTCCTGCATCATACTCCCTCGCTTGAAAATTCTCATGAACTCTTGTTCATGATCTCTTGCATGGTTTGTCCATGCCTATGAATTTCTTCTTCATCCTCCCAACTAGCATATTCAACTAGATTTCCTTTTCACTTGACCAAGTATTCAAAATACTCTTTCCTCCTGGTCTTTCTGCTAATCCTCTTGTTAATTATGCTTTCCATCTGCGGATTTTCAGCTACAGGCATTTGTTTTATCCATTGGATTTCTTTATGTTCATCTTCTTCTTTGTAAGGGTACAAATCCACAACATTGAATATCGATGAGATTCTAACCCCATCGGGTAATTCAATCTCATATGCGTTTGCCCCAAATTTCCTTATGACCCTACATGGTTCAATATTTTTCATCTTTAGTTTGTTATATGTTACCCTTGGGAACCTTTCCTTCCTTAGATGTGCTAGAATCAGATCACCAAATTCAAATTGAAGTTCTCGCCTATGTTGATCTTCTCTCCGCTTGTATTATTGATTTGTACTCTGCAGTCGCTCCTTAATTCGGTTGTGAAGCTACTTTATTCCTTCTACAAAGTCCTTTGCACTAACACTCTTGAATTCATCTTGTTCTAAATCTTTCAATTCAGAAACTCCCCTTGGTTGCATTCCATATATAATCTAGAATGGACTCTTCCCTGTGCTTCTATTGGGTGAATCATTGTAAGTGAATTCCGCCTGTGGTAGAATGTGATCCCACTAACTGTGATGTTCAGTCACTAAGCTTCTTAACAAATCTCCCAAGCTCTTATTCATGACCTTTGTCTATCCATCCATATAAGGATGATACTCTGAGCTAAAAGAAAAACTTGTCATCAACTTCTTCCATAAGGTCCTCCAGAAATGTCCCACGAACTCGGTATCTCGATCAAAAATGATACTCCTTGGAAAACCATGAAGTCTGATGACTTCCTTGAAAAACAGGTTTGCAATATGAGTTGCATCATTGGTTTTCTGGCATGGTATGAAATGTGCCATCTTTGAAAATCTGTCGACTACCACAAAGATTGAATCATATCCTCTTTGTGTCCTTGGCAGTCCCAATATAAAATCCATGCTCACTACGTCCCACGACCTTTCAGGTATGGGTAATGGTTGGTATAACCCTGTGTTTTTCCTTTTTCCTTTTTTGTGCTAACAAATTCTGCACCTGTCCACAAATTTCTTAACATATTTCTTCATCCCTGGCCAAAAATATGAGCCATTCAACTTTGAGAACGTCTTGTCATGACCAAAGTGTCTGGCCAATCCTCCACTGTGTTTTTCCTTCAACAAATTCTCCCTCATGGAGCATTTCAGAATACATAGTTGATTCCCCCTGAACAATAATCCATCCTGGATCATGTATTCAGTCCATTGTCTTCTATCTCTAAGAATTGGATTCTTAGATGCCTCATATGCCTCCTTGAAATCTAGGTCATCTGTATACATTTCTTTGAGGTTATCAAAACCTAAAGTCTTGACTCTGAATTCCTGCATAAGCAAACATTTCCTGCTCAAAGCATCAACAACTTTGCTAGTAGTTTTAGAAATATGCTTAATCACAAAAGTAAAATTTTGCATGAGTTCAACCCATTTAACATGTTTTTGGTTCAACTTCTCCTGTTGAATCACGAATTGCAAAGCGTGATTATCACTATACAAAACAAACTCCTTGGGAACCACATAGTGTCTCCATTTCTCCAGCACTTGTATGACTGCGTAGAATTCTTTGTCATATGTGGAGTACTTGATCTTCGCTTCATTCAGTTTTTCACTGAAGTATGCGACCGACCTATCGTCTTGGCTTAATAATGCTTCAATTGCAAATCCACTTGTGTCACACCTGACCTGGAATGTCTTGTTGAAATCTAGCAAAACCAGAATTGGTTGCTCAATGATCTTCTTCTTCAACAGGTTGAAACTCTTCTTTGCTTCCTCTGTCCAGTGAAAAGATTTATGTCTTTTCTTCACCGTATCCATCATTGATGCACTAATTCCACTGAAGTTTCAGATGAATTTCTTGTAGAAGCTAGCCAACCCATGGACGCTTCGAAATTCAAACACGCTCTTAGATGATGGCCAATTCTTAATCACCTTTATCTTTTCAGGATCCATTTTTAATTCATTTGCAGAGATAACACAACCCAAATAAATGAGCTATGTCCTCATAAATGAAGATTTCTTCATATTGATCAGAAATTTCTCCTACTGTAATCTCCTCATCACTCTAGCTAAATGACTTAAGTGTTCTGCTTCTGTCTTGATGAAAATTAATATATGGTCAAGATATATAATGACGAATTTCCCAATGAAATCCTTCAGGACTTTGTTCATTAACCTCATGAAAGTACTGGGTTCATTCGTTAATCCAAACGGAATAACAAGCCATTCATACAACCCCTCATTTGTCTTGAATGTTGTCTTCCATTCATCACCTTCTCTCATTATAATTTAATGATATCCACTTTTAAAATCAATCTTTGAAAAAAACCTTGCTCCACTCAAGAAATCCATCAAGTTGTCCATCCTTGGAAATAGAAATTTGTTTCTGATGGTAATCTTATTGATTTCCCTTGAGTCTATACACATTCTCCAGCCTCTGTCTTTCTTTGGGCTGAGCACTGTCAGAACAACTCATGGACTCAAGCTCTCCCGAATCAATCCCTTGTCCATTAAGTCCTAGACCTGTCTCTTAACTTCTTCATTTTCCTTTGGCATTAACCTGTACACGGACTTACTTGGAAAACTAGCTCCAGGTATAAGATAAATATGATGACTTATACTCCTGATAGGTGGCAACGAACAAGGTAGTTCATCCACTACTATATCAACAAACTCGTCCAGAAACTCCTAGATTTCTTCTTGTAAATCATCTATTCTCGACTGGTCAAAACAATTTTCAGCTTCCTGACCACAATAAATTGTGTGTCTTCCTTCTTCTTAACCTCATTAAGAAGTTCCTTCCCACTCATGAGAAGTACAATGTTGCTCATTTCTATTTTTACTTCTTTATCCTTAATTGGAAGCAACATGTGAGTCTTACCATTTTTCTCCAGGGTGTACATGTTCTTTCTCCCATCATGAACCACGTTTCTATCATATTTCCATGGTCTACCCAGCAATAAATGACAAAAATCCATCGGAATGACAACACATAATATTTCATATTCATATCCTCCTATTTTAAATTCAACTAAACACAGTTTAGTGACATTTACCTGATGTCCTTTTTGTAGCCACAAAACTCTGTATGGGCTTGGATGTGCAACAGTCTCCAGCTCTAGGTTTTCTACCATCTCAGTAGATACGAGATTGTCTGTGCTATCGTTTTCCACTATGACCTTGCATACTCTATCCTTAGTTTTGCAAGCAGTCCTAAACCGATTGTTTCTTTGGGATGGGTTCTCTGCCTCCTTCTCTGGCTTTAATAGAACTTTCCTCATCATCAAAGATCTTCTGCCCTTAGTGTATTCTGCCCCAACATTCCATCCTTGAGCTTCGACAATGTGATTTTCACCACCATTTTTCTTCTTATCTGAACACTCATAGGATTTATGTTTGATTTTTCCACAAACAAAGCATTTCACTTCACCTCCTCTGCCTCTTCCTCTTCCTCTAGCTTGAGGAAAAGTATTTCTATAAACATACTGCCTTCCTTGTGAGCTTCCTCCTCTCTTAGGTTGAGTTTGAGGTTTCTTCCCCTCTTCTTTAGGTTTCTGAGTTCTATCTTGGGCAATTGCATTGCCTCTGGCTTGACTTCTACCTCGACCTCTTTGAACTTTCTTCCAGCTCAGCTTCTCTTCAGCTTTCAGAGCCATCTGATAAGAATCTTCCACAATCTGAATGGTCATCATGCTCATCTCATCTTGGATGTCATATTGTAGACAATTCATGTACCTAGAAACGTTTTCATCATCGCTTTCCAGATGACCTGCTCTAATGCTTATCCTGTAGAATTATTCAGTGTATTCTTTCACCGACATCAGCTTCTGTCTCAAATTTTGCATCTTCTGAAACATAGTGATTTGATAATCCCTGGGTATAAATTTGTCTTTCATCTTTGCAACCATTCTATCCCATCTTTTGATTTTCTGGTTGCCCTTGCAACATCTGTCAACCTGCAGTTCATCCCACCATAGTCCTGCATGCCCTTTAAGTTTCTTTCATGTTTGAATTTCTTGTCTTCCTCGACATCCTCGTAGTCGAAGTATTTTTCTAGAGATCTAATCTAGTCTAGAAGCTCTTCAACATTCAAGTTTCCCTCATACACTGGAATGTCCATTTTTGCGCTAGCACCTATCCTTGCAACAACCCTGAATAGGACTTCTTTTGCAGCATCTTCGACTACAACTTCTTCGTTTCCAACTGCATTTCACTTTTAGCCTCACTGATATCCCTAGCGTCAACTATGCACCTCTGTGTTGTATCCATAGCATCAAGTATGGCATGTAATTCATGCATATCTCTTTCCCTTATTGGATCAGGTATTTGCCTATCTCTTCTTCTCGACATTTCTCTTTCCTCTTCTGGATCAGGTATTTTCCTATGTCTTCTTCTCGGCGGTATGGCTAAAACATTTTCTCCCTTCTCTCTGCTATAGAAAGAAAATAATTTTTTTTGTGCTCTAATACCACTTGATGTCGCAAGACCCTAACCCTCGGGCCGAGATCTACTCAGGATCATTCTTTCTTCACCTCGAGCCGAATCGGCTCCCTCAAGTCCCTATTGGAACCTTTCAAATTCTATCCACAGGTCCTCCGTAAAAACCTGACCTGTGCAACTTAACACCGGGCGTGAGCCTTACATCTCCACACGACCACAACCTGGGCCTTAGCACAAGCCATTTCTCACAACTCACGAGTCCGTGGGTTTAAGACCCTCGACTACTCTTTCTCTAAACGTCGATACCCGAGAATGCGATATGGGTATGGCTCCCTCCTTACTAGCACCTCTACAAGGGACCACTGGATAGGGCCTAACTCTAGCACCCCTCCCAACTCGCAACTTCGCAAGTTGGAGCGTTGAGCCCTCGTGCTCCTCTTTTATGAGTCCATGATATGTGATAAGTCAACAATAGGTTGACTCCTTTCCAGGTGATGTGTGTCCTCCACCTGTTACCCGCTTCCACCTTTCCTATGCGCTCTATGTTTGCACCACCTGTCAACCACACAACCTCCACTTAAAGGACGTGATGCGTGTTTAAACAATTCCTCGGCACTCGGCACTTCATGACTTCTGCAGTCAAAATCCAATTCTTTCAAACTCTGAAACCCCGAGTACATGATAGCACGCAGAGGTTTTGATCCAACGGCTCTCCCGTGGCTTGGATGCAATGGTTTGGATCTCCTTCTCTACTCCTCGCAACACAAAACTTTGTGCAAAACCAAGAATTTGGTCTGCCCTCCAAACTAATGAACCCTGAGATCGTGAAATGATCCAACAGCTTACACAAAGAACAATCAATGGCTCATGTTGATCCTGGATCCTAAGGTGATGGGTTTCACTGACCTCTAATCAACTTTCAACTCTACCAAATCCAATGACTCTGGAAACTTATCACTTCCTTCAAAAAGACTTCTCACCATCCATATGGCTCCATTGGATCCTATGGTCCTCGCGACTTCGTGAGCTCTCCACAGAGAATCTGACTACCCGATTCACGCTTCAATGACCTATGCCCAACGACTGAGTGTTCTCCCTCCTGAACTTAAATTCTATATGATGGTTTCCATATCTGTCTCCCTTTGAAGTGTTCAAAGGTGTTATCCCTCCTGATCTTTCACTTGCAAACTCAAGCCTTCCAAAAGGTTCCTACTCACACTCCTTGCGGCAAACTTTCAAATAACCTCTGGTTATTTGAATCTTCAACCCTGTGCACTCTTTGCAATAGTAGTCCTTCAATCCTTCACCTTATTTTATAATTTCTAAGGTTTTCACCAGCCTGCACACACCTTGCACAACTCTGTGCTTCTCCTGCACTTCTGCGGGTATGAGAACAATGATATCTCTCCTGAGCTTTCTGAGATAAAACTCAGACTCTTGTCAATGCACACCTTGCAGATGTTCATTGCAATCCTTGCAGGAATTCTCAGGAAGAGAAACAATTGAAACTCATTCTTCTTCTCTTTCATAATTCATACATTCAACATGAACTCATACACAAAATACAACATTTAGATGCATGCATAACAAATAAACAAAACAACTGTAAACATACCATTTAACAAATGTAAACAGTAAGCATCATAACACCATGAAAATTGAGTCAAAGCTTTATATATTAACTCAAGTGCTCATGTACATGCGTTCTTCTCTACAACTCTCTGCTACATCTCTACATCTTATGAATTTTGAATGATCATCCTAATGTTACATTGATACAAGGCGGAGGGTGTCTATATATGTTTTCCCTCCTATGCTTCTAAACTGTCTAATCTAACATTCATATCTACCTACTTTAGATTAATAGACTTAAATTCCTATTACATCCTACAGATGAGAGTGATTTCTCCAGATCTATTCATATCTTGAAGACATAAATGTAAGTACTCTTTTCCTAGCTATTACATTAATGCTTCAGATTTTCAAAATTTAAAACGTTTTCATAAAAACATGCCCCTTTTGCATCCACGCGTTTAGTTGTTCCTTCAGCTAGGCATGTGCTTTGGCTTTGTACGATTCTCTTGCATCAATATGACAACTCAATATTTGTTTCATTGGGTTGGAATCGAAAATAACAGTGGTCTTTTGCATGAATATATAATGTCGCAAACTTTGGATAGCATGAACTTCCACAAAGGACAACTTTTTAATGTGAGTGTATCGAAGCTCAAGACTAACAATTCCTTTGCTAAAATAGTAAATAACATGTTCTTTATGCACACCATCTTGAACTTGCATGAGAACCATTCCAATGGTGGATTCATAGGCTGGGAGATAGAGAAGGAAGTCCCAACCATAGTCAAGAGGGCTCAATAAGGGAGTCGACAACAAGGCCTTCTTCAATGCATCAAATGACCATTGGGATTAGTCATCCCAAATAAGAGGGACACCTTTCTTGAATAAGTGCATAAAACCTTTCTTTATCTTTGCATAGTTGAAAATTAATCTATTCAAGAAGTTTTCATTCCCTTGCAAACTTTGAAGTTGGATGATGGTACGATGAGGAGGCAAGTTGAAAATTTCCTCAAACTTCAAGGGATCAACCATGATCATGTACTTGGACACAATGAATCCTATAAATCTCCCAAATACCACACAAAATATGCACTTATGTGGGCTCAAATGAATATTATAGTAGTGGCATTGAATGAAAATGGCCCACAAGTGACTAGGATGATCCTCATGTTGCTTGGAATGAGCGGCCAAATCATCTTATTATTCTTCTATAATTTGTTTGATGTCATGAAATGCATAAGTCATGGACCATTGGAAGGTGGATCTAGCATTTTTAAGACCAAATGGAAGCTTTTCATAAGAAAGCGTACCCCAAGGGAAAATGAAGATGATCTTGTGTTGATCTTCGAGTTTTATATGGATTTTATAATAGATGGAGAAACCATCCATGAATGAGAATATTTAACTTCTGTCACATTCATTGATAATATGATTAATGAACGAGGCTGGATAACTATCCTTATGGAAAACCTTGTTTCAGTCCCTATAATCGACTCATACCCTAATTGTGCCTTGTTTCTTAGTGACTGGAATGAGATTGGATACTCATTCATTCAAGGAAACTATATAGACAAATTGTGCACAGAGAATATTTTCAACTTCCGCCTTGATGAAACCAACTTTATTTGGGTTAATAGGTAGGAGGTTTTGTTGGATCGACTTGGCTCCTTCATATGTATTAATTTCATGTTTGACCATTTGGGGGTCAAATCCTGGCATTTCTTCATAGGAAAAAGAAAAAAAAAATGAATATATTTGAATAGGGCCATATAAATATCAATTTATTGAGAAGAACACGCAACATTTATTAGGATGTGTTCCATGACACTTGGCTTCTGGGAAATGTCAATGGTAATAGTTTTTGAAATGTTGGCCAAATTCCCTTCTGAAAATACATCTTTGATTAGTATGGGATATTGGGACCATTGAATATTATCATAGGTAGCCATAATTTTATTGTCATCCTATAGCTATTCCAAATCAAGAAAAAATGATGCATGATGGTGTAGATCATCCCATGGCTTATCAGGTGAAGCCATGACTTGCATGATGGCTTCATTGGAAGGAAGTTTGAAATTTAGGAATTCATATAAAATAGGAAGAGGAATGATGACCCAGGAAGGCCTCAAATATTGTTCAAATTCCACATCTCGAGGGAGATCTAAATCAAGGCCAACATATGCTAACTAAATAACCTGGTAAGAAATCTCTACCACGGTGAGAGACATGGAAGCCCCATAAGATTTTACATCCTTGAGACGAGGTACCACCCAAGGGTTGGAAGACCTGAGGGATCCACTGGTAAAAAAATAAATCATATTGACTAGAGAAATGATCGAGGTAGAGGATGGCAGATTAATGATCTATGTGGATCTTAGTGGTCATCCACCTTCTCCACTTAATCAACATTTTTGAGAATGTTGTTTTGATAAACCATTATATTCACCCTTTTGATGGGAATGTAATGTAATGCTATCTCCATTTGTAGTGTAATGAAATTCCTACATCATTAATGCATTGAATCCCATTATAAATCCACAATTAAACACACTTGGGATATAGTAGTATTGGTATGGGTGACCTCCCGAGAACTCCTAGTGTTTTACATGCATATGGAATTTTGTAAAATTAAACCAATTTATCCCAATTGCATCATGGGAATCATTCCCTCTCACCCTATTATATATAATAGAGGTGAAGGAGATCCTTTAAGCATGCAATGGAGTGTGATATAATGCTTATTTATGAATGATTGTAGTCAACATATCTTTATCTTTAGAGATAACATACACCATTCTAGCCAGTTTTTTTTTTACAATGTTTTTCTATTTTATTCATTAGTCGAAGTTGGGTTTCGTTGTATTTATGTGTTCTCTTCTATAATTTTTATGTATCTCATTTCATTCTCAACATAATCTTATCAGTGGTATCATAGGAATATTCTCCTTCTTAGTTCTCGAGGCATGTCCCCGACGAGGTCAAGGTATAGAGAGTTGGGTTTTGAGCTAGTTTCACTAGAGGAAAACCTCTCTCACCATGGAAAGAAACCTACCATGGTGTAAGGAAAGAGAGATTAAGGATCATAATATCCTTTCAAGAAGTTTCTCGAGGAGGCCATTGTGCGATAGAGGAACAAAATGATAGACAACTTCACTTGAATCCTTCAATGACTATCGATGGCAGCTAAGGCATCTTCAACAACCAACCATTTTAGAGGTATGACACCCTTCGAGGTACAAGTAAATTTTGTTATCCCCTTATTTGAAGGACACATAGATGCATATTCTATAGAAAAATGGTTAAATCTTCTAGAAGGTTATTACTCTATCCAAAAAATTCTGATGGTGAAAATATCACCTTCGCACTCCTTAAAGCACTTTCCCATGTCAAATATTGGTGGTAAGGTTATTGGGAGAGGCACACCACAAATGAATATATGCCATTCGGAAGAGATCCTACCTAGACATCCTTTGTGGATACCATCAAGGAGGATTTCTACTTTGTTGGAAACTATGATGAATAGTACATGACATGGATGTCTTTGTGTTAGAAAAGTGACCAGATGGTGTTGGAGTACAATAACTTATTTCATACCTTGTGCTCAAAGTTGGGTATCAAATACTCCAAGAAACACCTATTTTTTAAGTACCACGGTTGTATTCACAGGTACATTCAAACATATATGTATTTCTTGTACATCTCCTCACTAGGAGTTGTTTATTGATATGTAGTCAAAATTAAGCAGAAATTCAAGTAGTGGAGTAAGCACGATTTTGGGTTTGCAAATATAGCACAACAGAAGCATGACAAAAGAAACCCTAACTGACAGAATAAAGGAAAATGAAAGGGGATTTAATCTCAAGAAAAATATTCCAAGCAACTAGCTATGAAGGGTGATGGAAATTCTAATAAGGACACCAAAAAGTGGTGTGAGTCCCACAAAATTCCTTGGCACAACACTGATTAATTTCGCTCGAAATAGTCATTGGTGGACGAGCTCAAAGAAAAAAATAAGAACCTGAATATAAATCTAGTTCAAATAAAAATAAAGGGAAACCGGTCATCAATGCATAACCCATTGCTACCATCATGGCCACAACAATACAACCAAAAGAACTAGAGGAGCCTGAGGAGGGGGAGCACCTCTTCCACTCAAAAATGTTTGTAAAGGGTACCCCATTACATTTCGTTATTGAGAACATGAGTCAGAAGAACATAAACTCAGTGAAGGTTTTAAAGAGATTGAAGTTTCCAATGATGCCACACCCACAACCATAAACCATAGGTTAGTTGAGCCAAGGATGATACATTCACATCAACCAACAGTGTCACATGATCTATGACATAAATCCCTTCAAGGATGAGGTATTGTGTGATGTTTCCCCACTTGAAGTCTGTGATGGTTTTTTATGAAAACCATATATGTATAAATGCCTCACTATCTATGAGTCTCGGCCTTGCAGTGTCATTATTACTCTGAGAGGTTAGCTCTGTAGGGTACCAGAGGTATCTATGACTACTACAACTTCATTGACCTAGACAAAACAATGTTTCAAAGTAATCTCTTAGACCACAAAGTTTTTCGTCTTAATGATCTAGTCAAAAGATGAATAAAAGGCCACTGTGACCACTATAGCCTCAACCCAAGACTTTTCTATCCAACAGAAGTAGGTCAAAAATATTGTAGAGGAGAACAAAGATATTTCTACTTCAACTACGGGGGTGCCTCTAAACTACCATGTCCCACATTCCATATAATTTGTTCCTAGTGCTCTCTTAGCCAATGGTCCAATATATAGATTCTCCCTTCCATATAATGAGAGTCTTTCATATGTTCAACATAGCTCTATTTCCCACGAATTGTTTCAAGTGTGCTTTAGCTTCCAACCATTAGCCCCCATTTATATAGCTCTTCTTGTTGCATCTTCATCGACAGAGTCCTCCCACACTTAGACCAAAGTAGATCATGTATCCATATTTGTTGAATGTATACAACACCTCCACCAACATGTTCATGACATCCTTCCACATGCCAAGTACAAGAAGGACAACTACTTCAACAAGGAAAGCGACTCACCAAAGTTCATATTCAACAAAAGTTGCCCCATATCCCAAGGGATCTTGATGCAATGGGGACCATTTATTCCTAATGGGGGATGATTGATATAGGTGGATCTCAGTGGCCATCCACCTTCTCCACTAAATAAACATTTATGGGCATGTGGTTTTGATAAACCATGATATTCACCTGTTTGATGGGGAATGTAATATAATTCCATCTCCATTTGTAATGTAATGTAATTCCTACAACATTAATGCACTGGGTCCCATTATAACTTTGTAGTTAATCGTGCTTGGGATAGAGTAGTACTAGGATGGGGTGAGCTCTTGGGAAGTCCTAGTGTTTTACATGCGTATGGAATTTTGTAAACATAAGCCATTTTATCCCACATTCATCATGGGAATTATTCTTCTCTCACCCTCTCATATGTGATTAAGGTGAAGGAGGTGCTTTAAGAATGCAATGGGGTGTGATGTAACACTTATTTTTGAATGAGTGTAACCGAAATCTATTTATATTCAGAGATAAGCTACCACCATTCTAGTATGTTTGTGTTCTATAGTGTTTTTCTATTTTATTCATTAATCTAAGTTGGGTTTCACGATATTTTTGTGCTCCCTACTATAGTTTTTTCATATCTCATTTAGTTCTCAAAAAAAGTCATCTCAAGGAAGGGGAAATGTTCCCATCAATGAGTCCTTGAACATTCCCACACCAACACTCATGTAAGAAATTTTGGAATCAATGACAAAGGGTACGTTAGAACTCACATTGGATCCGTCTTCTAGGATGAAAAATGTGATTTGGTCAATGGTAACAATTTTCCCCTAGTGAGGAAAATGTAAGACCCTAAAGATGGACGAGACAACTGCAATCATCTCATAGAACCAAGTATGCCTTAGTAGCATATTGTACTTAAGAGGTGTGTTGACTACCTCCACAACACCGGAGGCATTCTTACCACCCATATCAATGGGAAATGTGGTGATAATACCATAACGTTGGAACATATTTCCATTGAATTCTTTCAATATGATTGCAGACATATTGAGCTTTAGAAAACCAATGTCTTTCCAACATGACATAGACATGATACAAGTTGAGTCTCCTTCATCAAATACAATGTGAAGTATGTTATTCCCCAATACTCTCACTTTCATTTCAATAGAGATTTGGTGGGAGATCCTATGATGAAGATAATATGAATAAAATGTAATCAAGCTCGACCTTGAGGGATCAACTCCGCCTATTGTAGATAAAAAATAATTCCACTACATAAGGAAAATTTGGAGGACATTGAGGGAAGACTTGGCACATGGTTCTTGGGACAACTATTCTGTAATACTATAGTTGTGGGAATCCCATGTGTTTGGTTTATGTGTTGTACATAAACCAACACCATTCAGGGGGTAAATAAATGTATCAAAGGATAGCTTCTCAATATGGAGAGGGCCATCGGGTTGGGAAGAGGAAGAAAACCCCTTCATCAGAGGAGTAGTCTCGATTTTTTCATATTTTTATGCTTGAGTTTGAAGTGAGACCATCCAATAACACATGAAAATTGTCGCATTCGAGGATGACCCCTCATACTGTTGGGTGACTACCATGCCCCCTTGTGAAGACACAATATTTTTTGAAACCATGTGTTGAGCTTGAAGGGTTAAAGGATGAGTTAAGACATCAGGTTGTTGGGGGGTTTTTGTTGTGCCAAGAAATGATGGAACTAATCCTTCTAGGTACATTGATGAGTATGATGGTCCTCCCCACAAATTATGCAGGGGAACTAAATATTCTTCTTCTCTTTTGTCCCCCCCCTTTGGTTTTCTTAGGTTGGAGTGGTCCCTTTCTTAGTATTGGAGTTTTCGTTGTTGTTCCTCTTCCTCCCTCTAGGTTGATAACAATTCTACAATTGCATGGATTGCACTGAATTCACCTTGAATGTTTAAGTGGGGACTGGGGAAGTTTGAGAAATAGGTGCAACAAATGACAGGTTTAACAGAATTTTCATGTGACCCATCTGATCAACAAGCTAGCCCACAAAGGCATGGAATATAGAACCGATCATATTGTTGTCATGGGTTCTTGAGATTAGTTTTCTCAGATTATTGATGGTCAAGGAGCATGTAAAATGATATCATAAAGAGTACCCAACTAAGAATAAATCAAATATAAGTGTTGGGCCTGCATGATTGTCTACTCCTCAATAGTCTCCCTTGCCATAGATACATCCTTGGACATGGGTGGTAAGAGAGATTTTGTGAACCATTCCATCAAGAGTTGGTCTGAAATTTGGGTCTTGATCATCCTACATATTCATCTTCACTCATCTATGTGATCATAAATGTGGGTGGAATTATATTGATGTAGTGATGTCAATAGATATGTTCATATCTCATACTGGATGGATAATTGGTAATGTGATAGAAACTCCATCTTCAAGACATTAAAACTATTGAAGGAAGTGCCCTTTAACTCAATATATCATTTGGTGGAACTTACAATTAGGTATCTATGGAAAATATACAACCTTATACTATCATTCATCAAGGATTTATATGAGCACCACAAATGATATGTCATTTTGTGTGTGGAGGGGCCTTCTCCCATATTTTTTTCAAATTTTGGCATGTTCCATGGGCTCTTATCAGGTATATCCAAACCTGAAGGGTCATGTGAAATGGGTACATTTTTCCGACACGACAGATCGGGTAAGTCCAACATCACAAAGAAAAACAACAACATATGATAAAATGAATATTGGAATGAGGATGAAGTTCCTTGAGACCTGGATGAACTTTGTGGTCCCCCCATGTTTGTTCTTCTAGAAATATTTGGGATTCTAGAAGGGTAATTTCTCATGAGAATGGAATCACTCCAAATAAAATAGATACTCCTAGGACTAGACATGCTCTCAAGGGTAGGCATAAACCCTAAAGGAAAATTATTCCTAAATCTATCCCTAGGGAAAAGCCCCTAGGAAAGAATGTATGGATGAAGGGATAACCACCCGATTGTGAAAAGTTTCCCCTAGGGGGTGTTTGCCCAGGGAAAGGTGTGTTAACCCATGGGAAATCAAATCCTCCCAACACATTATTGGCCCTAAACTAACCAGGGCAGTCCCAAAACCACTATTTATGAGCCATTAGAACAAAAACCTAGCACTTGACATTACCGATCCACTCATAGGAATAATGGAGGTGGAAGGAATTCCACTCCCTATGCTAAAGTCAAGGATCCTCTCCCCACTTGAAGAAGATCCAGTTGTGGGAATTGTAACTGATGGGATGGGAATTGAAATGCTAGGTATGTTGGTGAAAGGAAAAGAGAACGTGGTCAACATCCCCCAAATGGAGGGACCCGATGTTACAGGGAAAATCTCTATGGAAAGGGGTAAACCAAAACAAACGGAACGACACCCAGAAATCAACTCTAAACTCAAGTATTCTAGATAAATAGAAATGATAGAAAGAGCAGGCTAAAATCCTACCTCATTCGGACATCTTAATAAGACCTTGGTTGAGTTGACAACTGAAATCTTGATGCATGCAACTTGTCCTCAACAATCAATACAAGCATATAGAAATTATATATAAATTTAGCATATAAACTAGCATAATCCATTAACATGTATAAAAAATATGCCCATGGAAAGTAATGTAAATATTTGTAAAATATAATTGGATGAGAAAAGAGTATTTATATTAATGTAATCAACAAAATTACATAGGTGACAAACTTCTGTAATGACATATATATGAACCAAGAAACTAAGTCCCTCCAGCTGGGCCTTCACCACTTCAATGCTCCACAAAGGCAAGCTCACAAGTAGAAGCATAAATTGAGTTTCTCCTTCTCAAGATAAGAAGATCTTTGGGTTTGAACAAAAAAAGTTCATACTTTCAAGGACAAAGGGATGCAAAATCAATATGAAGTGAAATTTCTCCAAAGTGTCTTTTCTCTCAATGATGCGTCTGTTCAAGTATTGTATATTTCTCAATTTATAGCTTCCAAATAGAATTGAAGGGATGGGTCGAAGCATTTCCAGTATATTCAAGGTCAAGGATCATGGATCTTGTGACATCGTGTGGAAACCCAACATATTTTTAACTTTTTAGCATAAAACCGGATGTATACAAGTTGTAATGGAGAAACTTATGTATATGTGAGTTGTCTAAATGTGGCCCATGTATATGGATAAAAATTTGTATTTTTAACTCAGGAGTGAAAAAATGGGGGAACTTGAGTCTGCATAGGGAAATGGAAGGCCATCAAAGAAAGATGCATGGAGTGTGGAAAAAATTTCTATAACAGATTCTCCCTAATGTGTGAGGTCAGAGAATCAAATGTGATGGATGAAATACATTATAATTACCATAAGTGGAGTAAAGATGACCCAACTAGAAAAACTAGTTACTCATGAGAATATTACAATTCATCTTGACTATGCACACATGGCTACCAAATTGAATTACACTACAGATCCATGTGGATATATATTGAATAGTTGTTCTTGGCCATGAATAGGAAATACAAAGTGGACACATTCCATAGGTTGTCATGGTCACAAACAAGACATAATGGAGTCCAGTCTCAAAATCAACTGAAGATATATGTATACAATGGAGTACAATATGATCTTCCATGATCATTGTAGTCATATAGGTATTGGTCTAATGAAAGAGAGTAGAATATATGAGATCCTTATACCATGAACTGGAGGTCTTCTATACTATTCGTTGAAGGTGCAATTTTATATCATGTGAATAAAGGGGTTGAAGTTGAACATAATGAGACTTTTTTTTATTATCGATCATTGAGGTATACAGTTAGAAAATGTGAGACAAACCACCAATAATGAAAGTAGGTGTCAAGGCACCGAGTACATTCCACAAGTGTGAATAAGGGTGTTGAGGTCGAACACATGAAGAATCCATCGATCAAGAGACATTACCGTATTCCCAACTGTCGATGGTGGGAGAACCTACAACTGATGACTGCAAGACTCTAGGTACTCATATAACTCTATATCTTGATTCTAGAATAGATGAGTTGAAGTCGATGGAAGGAGACCCACTACAATGAGATAATTAAGGCATATCTCATCATCCAGCGTGAGGTACAAAGCAATAGCTTGATGATTAGGAAGAGCTTAGATGAATAATATTTTCACGAACCAACAACCATGTGCATCTATCACATGCACCAGATGCAATTAGTACATGAAAGAGACCCTATGACTAGCTGCCAATAATGAATTTTATCGACAAAGGTGGGGAAACTACAAATAGGGTCTAATGGAATTCAGGACACTACATGAATCCCAATGTGTGAATAGACTTTTTTTCTCCCAACACACGGGAAACCCCACAGTTAGCGATCAATGGAGAGATGTCATATGTTGGGTTCAAGGTAACATGACAATGATGAAAGTAGGCCTAGGGTGCAAGGTAGGACAACAAATTCATGTGATTTTGAGGTTCACTTGTAAGGGGATGGACAACATGCAAAGTGAAGTAGTTCTGAGAAATGGTCGACAGTGGACACAGGCTTATACTTCCTTTAAACAAGATCCTAATATAGGTGAAAAACTCAGGCAACATAGACTTAGAAATGATCATTGACAAACTTTTTTGACATAGGAGGCATCAACAAACTCTTCATAGGGACTAGAAGACTAACCAGTCGGAGGATTAGACACTAAGTAATGAGTTCAACTTACTAAGACCATGTTAAACCCAAAACTTGGATGAAATGGACTCAAGAATTTGTGCTTTGTTCAAAGGTGGCATGAATACTACTGATAGGAGATAATATTCTTTTCTCTCCCATATTTTTTTGTTTTTTCATAGGAAAATAAAAGCTATGATATAGGAGAGGAAATGAGTGTCCTGATTAACCAACTAGTTCCAAGCAATGGAACATACCTATTCTCAATTAAGGGAAATGCATGCTGATAGTTGCTCGGGAAAAAGGATTATAATGAGATATAGGGAGCTGACATTAGGTTTAACAATGCAAGAAAGATAATGGGATGCAATTACAACTTAAATAAAAAATGTCCTTTTTCGTAGATTTAGTCCTCTAGGCCCAAAAAATTATAAAATAATACCCAGGAGAACTCTTCTAACCAATGGTGACTAGAGTATTCCTTTCTCATAAGTATTCTATTTGGTCCAGAAAAGGGTTAAACTTATACCAAAATAGATTTCCTTTCAAATCCATTTAACAAGTGTGGAAGAGACAAGTTCTCTAAAAAAAAAATCATTTTTTTTGGAGTTGGAAAAGAACTTGACCAAGACTCTAGGAAGTCCCATAGGTAGTGGCTAGAATGAGATTGAGTAAGAAGAGTGAGGTTCAAACGTAAAGTCATAGTGGGTCTAAAAGGGACTCTCGATCCTAATAGAAAACTTACAACATGGTTGCCAAAATGAAAAGGGGGGATGATTTAAGATGCCCATGGAAGGTAGGCTCTACCACGCGGATTACAACACTTCTAAACAATAGAAAAGGTTTTGTGTCACAACTCAATTGGGGTCTATCCTGAGGAAAAATGATACAAGAAATGGATAATGAAAAAATGGATGGAGGGAAAATCTAACCTATATTCTAGTTTCAATATCATGACCTATCAGAATGGATCAAGATAAATAAACATACCAAAGAAAATGTCTCCATAGTCCTGTATATAAGACCAAAAAAAATAACCTAGAAGTTAATAATTCTAATATAGAAACCTATGATAAAACTTGTGTTAAGGGATACAGAACATGAAAACAAGAAAACCTAAAAGTACAATATGTATAGAGGACCACACAACCTTACAGATTATGCATGGTAGTTCTCCAGGTAGGGCCCATTTCTAGGCCTAGGCCAATGTATTTTCTGGTAATCCACTTGTAAAGTTTCCAATTTAGGAGGAGGTAAAAAATCCAAAATAATATCTTCAAGGATAGCCTCAACTGAAGGAAACTCAAAATCCATGAAAGCGGGGCTCGAAAATTCACAAATACCAGTGTTGGAGGTCTCACAAACAACAAGATCAGACCCAAGAAGAAACAACAGATTACTTGGGCCCATAGGGGGAGGCCATGGATCCCATGTAGGTCTTCTGTCAAAATCCATTAGCTCACTGGTAGCTGACACAAGCTTGGTAGAACCAAACAATTTCCAAGATGAGGAGGATAAAATACTTGCAGAGGATCCTTCATCTACAATATATTGACGAACTCCCATGTAACATCCCTAGCCACCCATAGGCCGGGGTGTACTACCTTCAAGCCCACCCTTGGACTTCATACTCTTACCGGTACATTATTTCATTTAATAAGGACATATAAGATAAAAGGTTTAATGACATGCATAGAAATATCTAGCAATCATGTATAATATAAGATTTAGTTAAACGATAACTAAAATACAAAGCGGAATACATTCATACACAAATAATAATATCAGAATAGAGAAAACTTGTCTCTATAAAAAGGCGACACCAACTGGCTGCAGACCAAGGACATTCCACCCAACTGTAGACACTACGGCTCTGAATATCAAAAACAATGTCACCCCCTAGCCAGGGCTATGAATCCACCAGGATAGTTTCAGAGTGTTACTTGGGTTCCCAAAATAGTCATCTCTCAAGCTCTCATAGGTTTCCCATTACCCACAACAATCCAAGTACCCAACCCTCTTCTACCCAGCCTGTACCACCCAAGAGAATGGACCCCCACCCTTCTCTTCCACACAGTCCCATAGGAAGTCCTTCTCTTTCCAGGGCTCTAGCACAACTGGTCCAGAATCTCAATGATGTAACTCTCAGGACTCACAGCTGTGAGAAAAACAAGGCACAAGTGTAACACCCTGTTTCCCCCAGTCTGTAAAAATAACTATATTGTCCAAGAACTATGGAAAACTCAAATATGTGACCCTTTGATTTGATGGACCTTTGTATAAAGGGTCGATGAATGTAAATAATGTTATTAATATGTGTTGCATGATTGTTGGAAGGGGGATGTACTGAAAGAGACCATGATGGATAATGAAAGGTGGTGGAAGGCACCTGGAATGGTGGCGTTGACTTCCACCGAACCAATACCGTATTGGTATTTACTAACTCAAATACCAAAGCAACTCTTTAACCCTGGAATGAATTACCCACTAGGATGGTAGGTGGGGAGGCTCCTCATGAGTTAATGAGGGGATGAGGGTGAACGTCCCATCCGTAGAAGCCCTCATACCTGACCACAGAAGGGGAAATTTACGCCACACGCAACCTTGTAGAACAAGGAAAGAAAGCCAGTGTGGGGTTGAGAGCGCACACAACGGGGGATTGCAGAGGAAGAAGACGGAAGGAACTATGGAGAAATGGAGAGTCCCGAACAGGGGAGGAGAAAGAAAAACCTTTGTTCTAGACTTCTGTTGAGTTGGAAATAGGAGACTACATCTCCAAGCATCGTTGTCTAGCTCAGGGGTGGCTAGTTGTAAATCCATCTAGATTCACTAAGCCTATGGTTGGGTGGAAACGAGAACCCCTCTTAGTAGTCGCAACATGACTGGTGTTTTCTGATAAGTGTTATGTCTTATATTTTGAATTGAATGCATTCTCATGTTTATACACTCATGAATGTTTTCTTTATGGAAGTGTTTGCCTGTGTTTTGATTCAGAAACAATGGATGCATACTTCTACTTATATGACCATAATTTGTCTAGACATAGAATGAATAGGTTCAGGATACGAGTCTGTGCCCTAGAGAACGACCCCATATACCTAGCTCGCGCTATGCATTGGCTTAATTTCCCAAAGGCACTCCTCCTGGGAATTTTCCTCGCACTCCTGAGTCGGAGTACGTCCCTTGAAAGGGCTACTATGATAGTAAACCCATGATTTTACCTTACCCACTACCGTAGAGTATATAACTCAACAATTTAGGAAGGATTTAGTCAGATCACCAAACCTAGGGATAATTTGCCCAAGAACCCTCGGGAGGATTTTTCGGAGCTTTATTGCTCATTGACCTTAACCTTTACATAGGTCGAAGGGTGGACTTGGCAACGTCCTGAAAGTCCCGAAGTAATTTAGAACCACCCATTGGCAAAGGACACATGGCAGTTAGGTAGCATTTCGTTGACCCGTGACTTAAGAGTGGTCAATGGGTAGGATTGCCTGAACTCATGATTCACGAAATCACGACGTGATCATGGTCATTGATCCAGGAGTGATTTGGACCATCGGTTTAGCATGAATAGTTTTTGACATTTCGGTGTTTCGATACCTGGAATACCAAAGGGTAGGACCCCTCGTCTTCACAAGTCGCGAAGCCCTAGTGTGTGAAAACCCAAAGCATCTTAGCAGGAATAGTTTTCGGCATTTCGGCGTTTAGGCACCCAGAAGACCAAAGGGCAGGACCCCTCATCCTCGCAAGTTGCAAAGCCCCAGTGTGAAAAATTCCGAAGCAGCTTAGCGGGAATAGTTTTCGAAATTTCGACGTTTCGACACCCGGAAGACCAAAGGGCAGGACCCCTTGTCTTCGCAAGTCACGAAGCCCCAATGTGCGAAACCCCGAAGAAGCTTATCGGGAATAGTTTTCATCATTTAGGCGTTTCGGCACCCGGAAGACCAAAGGGCAGGACCCCTCATCCTCAGAAGTCGCGAAGCCTCGGTGTGTGAAACTCTGAAGTAGCTTAGAGGGAAAAGTTTTCATCATTTTGGCGTTTTGGCACCCGGAAGAGCAAAGGGAAACACCCCTTGTCTTCACAAGTCATGAAGCCCCGGTGTGCGAAACCCCAAAGAAGATTAGTATGAATAGGTTTCAGATTTTCGGTGTTTTGGCACCCGAGAAACCATAGAGTGATAACCCTAGTCTTAGCAAGTTGTGAAGTCCCGTAGTGCGAAACTCCGAATCAGCTTAGTGTGAATAGGATTCGGGGTTCGAGATTTGAAGAGTAAAAAAAATTGACCCCCTTTCTTTTTGAACTCCCGATTACTGAAGTCTTAATATGGCTAGGACCGTTGGATCAGGGTAGAGACTCGCAGCCGTTGATCTCACCCAAAGGTATGATTTTGGGTTTTTGGGTTTGAAGAGTCGAAAGACTTGACCCTCGTGCATCTTTGAGTTGCGAAGTGTGAAAGGCGCCTCTTGGAAGGTACCTGAGTTGTGCAAGACAAGTTTTCAATGAAAGAACCAATAGATTGGCTTAGGGAAGGTCCCGACAGGAAGGACTAGCGTATGCTAGGACCTCGTAAGAACTCGAGGATTCTGTCCCTCGAGAAAAAGGAGAGAGAAAAAGGTGAAAAATCTATTGTGTCGTAGTGACTGTGTTACAAATTGGTATTATAGCATGGTTAGAACACTTGGCCTACTTGGCCTCATGAAGGGGTTCTGTAGAGACTCCATTCAAAGTACTCTTAAAAGGAGTAACCCTCTATCTTAAACCCCTTAATCAAAAGTCAAAGTTGAGAATGAAAAATCCTATTGCATGTATGAATGTGAAAAAAAAAATATGAATTATGTGCTGGTTACGAATGAATATAAATATTGACTAACAACAAGCATTTTTCTTTTGCACACAAACGGACGATCAACCATGGGAAAATATAGATGCATAGAATGGTGACTCACCATGAGGTGGGGGAAGGCTCCCACAATAGAGACGAAGAGTCTGACGAAAGGAGGGTAGTAGGGACCCCTTCAGATCTAGCTATGACTGTGAGGAGTCTCATGGTCAAACTATAGAGCTGCAAGGCCAACAACGAGAGGATGATAAAAGAGCAAGAGAAGAAAAGGGAAGTTAATGCAGTCTTACTGCAAAGTTTATCCCACATACAAAGACAATTGCAGCATGAACCTGACACTAGTCACATGGACTGATGATAGACAAATAAAAGTAAAAGTCCACCTGAGATACAAAAATGTGGTCATTTAAGTGGCCACACTGAGAAGAGCACCTCCAGAAAGGTCCACCCTAGAGATAGGGGATAAGCGTCGGACGATTCCTCTGGAAAGGAAGCTGCCGACTCGGAGGGATCTTCTAGTAGCAGAACTAGTTCTTATTCTCGAAGAAAATGGACAAAGCAAAAGCTTTATAGGAGTCATAATCTCGAAGAATTCAAGAAGGCCAAACCACCCTTCTTTGACAGTCAAATAAAGAAGGGAGAGGAAGTGGAGGCCTGGCTACTTGGACTAAGGAAGTAATTTAGAGTCCATGACTTCTCAGAAAACTTGAAGGCCCGAGTGGCCACCTTCAACTTGAATGAAAAGGCTTCCATTTGGTGGGAAGACCTTAAGAATGTAAAATGGATTCACAAAGAGGGCCTGTCTTGGGAACAGTTTGAGAAATACTTCAGGAAGAAGTGTCTGTCGGAAAAGTATTTCGATGAAAATACTAAAGAATTCTATGAACTCAAGATGGGGAAACTCACCATAGAGGAATATGTCAATAGATTCCTCGAGTTGCTAAGGTACGTACCCTATATAAAAGCAGAAAAGGAAAAGGTGCAATGATTCATCAGTGGACTCCCTAAGAACTATCAGAACAAGATCGAGTTTGACGATCCAAAGACTCTAGAAGACATTATCCGAAAGGAGAGATATTGCTATGAACAAGTCGGGCATCGGATAGAACCTCACAAAGGATGGAAGCAGAAGAATAGTTCAAGATTCCAGAAAAAGAGGTTTAAATCCCCAATATTTAAAAACTATAAAAATAACTCAAGGATGAGTTTCCTAGCCCAAAGTGTACACCAGCAAAACTTCCCCTCCCAGAGCGGAAATAAACCTTTTGTATCTACCCTAGGAAGGATTGATAACCCAAAGAAATAACCCTTGAAATGTTGGGGTTGTGGAGAAGAGCATCTACTGAGGGACTGCCCGCACCGACAATAGAACTGTCGGAGAATTTACAATGTTCAAGTGGTCAATGACATGGCCAGGAGTATGCCACAAATTTATTTAACCATGGATAATAAACAAGATGACCACCAAGCTTCAGTGGTGGAGATGGAAGGTATGATCACCAACAATCTAGTGTCTATTCTAATTAACCTTGGTTCAAATTTGAGTTATATAGCCCCTAAGGATGTTGATAAGTGTAAATTACAACCACATAAACATGCCAAGCCATGGTTGGTACAGTTAGCCACTAGCACCAAAAGAAAGGTAATGGAGGTCATACCATATTTCCAATTCACTATGGGTGAATTCCCCAACCAAGCAACCCTTAACATATTACCCCTAGGATCGTATGACCTGTTGATTGGTATGGACTGGCTAACCACGCATAAAGCCAGAATATACTGTTACCATAAAACCTTAGAATGTGTAAGTGAAGAAGGAAGAAGGATAACCCTTCAAGGGATCCAGAAACCTGTCTCAGTGAGACAGATATCAACTCTTCAAATGAGAAAGTATTGCAGAAAGGGATGTCCACTATATGCAATACAGGTGTTGAAATCAATTGAAGATAACAAACCAAACCTCAAAGACTACCCCACTCTAAGAGAATATAGAGATGTGTTTTTAGAAGAGGTACCGGGTCAACTCTAAGAAGGGACATTTACTTCTTGATAGAACTTGCACCAAGAGCGGTGCTAGTGTCTAAGACACCCTACAGGATGAGAACACCTGAGCTAGTTGAGCTTAAATTACAATTGAGAGAAATGATGGACAAAGGCTATATCCAGCCTAGCATGTCTCCATGGGGAGTTGTTATAACCCTAAATTTCACCACACATGCTTACCTGGCATCAGGCCAACTCATATCCCTTCCTTGCCAAAATTATGTTGAACAAACTCTTGAAAATCCTATTGGGTCAAGGCCCACGTGCCCTAACCCATTATTGGATGCATGTGCACATTGGAAATCCCACTACAGCTCGCGTGTACCTAACAAAACAAAAAATAGGAAAGTTGCCGATGGAACAAAAATCTATGGGTCAGTTAACTTAAACTCCCGGCCATGCATGGCTGAGAGTTCATCCAAAACCCTAGCTCCTTCTAGCCTATAAAAGAAGAGGTAAGGGTACCATTTGGAGGAGGAAAATTATAGCGAAGAAACTCTGCCCATTTGTCGAATCCATTGTACCAACCCTTTAGCCTTTCCTCAAGCCAAAGGATAATTAACGCAAAGCAGTTGGAGGACAGAAGAGGAGGAGCCCAGGATCATGATCAAGGAGCAGTGGCCGGTCTTGACTTTGATTGTAAGTTGATTCATTTTTCAAATAATAAAAGAATACTTTTCCCGTCCCAATGCATGAGTTATCTATGGTTTGTTTAATTTATGCTTAATTTATAACCCTTAAGTATAAAAGTAGTATGCATGCATAGTTGTTTGTCTTGATTGCAGGTTATCTTTGGAAGGAGCAGAGCAAGCAAGTGGGCAAAAGCACAACGGAGGATCTACACCAAACATCAGTAACAAGGTTAGTAGTTTCTTTCCATGCATGTATTGTGAATGAGGGGTTTAAGTTTTGGGTGGTAGGTTAAAAAGTAATTTCTTTACGGTCAAAATATGCGTGCAAGTCTAACCCTAGTTTGCTAGTCCGTAGGGTATTTTTCCTAACAACAAAGTTGGCGACTCCACTGGGGAAGATACTATTTAGGGTTTCCAGATTTAGTTGAGTTTTTTGGGTAGTTTAAGAGATTAGATTTTTTGTTTCTTTGCCTATCTTTTCTGTAAGGCCTGAGCTAGCAGGGAGCCTGGTTCTTTATACTAGTTTTCCCTAACTGTTGCTTGACAAAAATTATCGAGACACACAGAGGTACACGTGGCCTGCAGAAGGCCTGAACGCATGTACCCGCACCCTAACCTCTTACAGCCTGCGTGTGAAAGCTAGATATAGAGGTTTCAGTAGCATGTAGGAGTTCAGAGAACTTGAGAGGCAGTCCTCCTCTTCCCTTTCAGAATTATACATTCTCAGGGGGTTTTCTGGATCTTTTCTGAGTCTTGTTGTTTCACAGTCCTGTCTCAGTTTGTCTTTTTGTGTTTTGTTATTCCTTGCAATTATTTTTCTTTTCTGTTAGAAGAAGCATCCAAGCCTTCAAGAGACCCTGGTGATCAATACCAGAGGCCTCTTCCTGGTCTGGGCTGCGTGTTTTTATTGTTGTCTTAGGATTTATACATACACGCGGCCTGTACAAGGCTAGACCGCGTGTACATGCTGCTTGTTTCAGCTCAGCACGCGTGATGTTTTGGTGACAGTAGCGTGCTTGACAGGCTACTTTTTAGTCAGGGTGGGGCAGTCATCCCCTCCTTTGATGAGAATTATTCCTCTCAGGTGTTTGAGTCTAGGGGTTAAACAATCAGTAGGTTAGGTCATCTTACCCTTAGCCTGCTTTTTCTCAGTTGATAGTTGACAGAAAATACAAAAAGAAAAAATTTTGTTTTATGGTTTTTAGGCAAGCTTAAGAGTCTTTGTTTTCTTTTTCGCCATTGTGTGCCTTTACTTTGATTCTTTTCAATGTGCTCTTTAAGCCATAATTTGTCTTTCTTGGTTTTGTTCTTGTCGATATTTTCCCTTTGTTGCTTGATTAGCACTTTAATAAAAAAAAAAAGAAAAAAAAAATCTTTTCATTTTCTTCTTTGTTTGAAGATTGTGTTTCTGCATCAATAGCTAGGGAGAAGTCTTTTTGTTCATAAGTTTTGTTTGCAGTACATTTAGAGCATAAGTAGCTTGTAGTCGAGCAAAATTCCTTTATGTTTTTTGCATAAAATCTTAGAAAAATTGAAAAGAAAATGAAATCTTTCTTTGTGAAAAGTTGTAGATTTTTGCATTTAGTAAAAGTCCTTTGTTTCCATCTTTTTTCATTCGCTTTTGATTTAAGTCTTTACACATCATCAGTTTCACCTTCATACCCCATGACGTAAGAAAACCCATAAAATCAACACTAATTTAAAATCTATTAGACTTTTTGTTTGTAGGGTTCACACACTAGTTCAGGACTAGGGCCTTGGATTAGGTTGGAGAGGAAACTCTCCAAGGCCATTCAAAACCAAACATTAGAGTCTGTGATAGGGAGTGTAGAAGTCCAGTTTTTTGGAATTTATCCAAGACCCCCCTCTAACACAGGGGATAAACACGAGTTTGCATGCAGAAAGGTAGCGGAGATAACCCCTCCAAATCCAGACCAAGCGTAGTGGAGAACACATATCGAGGACTTGTTTTGGGATTCCGTCGTTTGCATTTTCCACGGGGCTTCGTGGGTCTCGAATATATTTGATATCCTCAGTTGTCTTCCAGACCATTTGTTGTCAATACCCTTGACAGGTTTCGGGCTTGATACCCTGCTCATTGTAGTCTACCCGACTTTCGGTTGTACCCACTTGGTGACTGTTCGCGTGATGGAAACCTAGTTGCCAATCTTTTTAGGGATATACACGGGTGACTGTGGGGGTATACCGTGGTACCTAGGACATACATCGGGCCATGCTTTGCAAAGTATACCTGAAGGGTGCTTCCGTGTTCAAGTTTCACTTGCACTGGTAAGTTTCTCTAGTGTTGGTTGTTGTAACTGTTCTTCCAACTAGTTTAGAGTTTGCTTGTCTTATCTCTTAGGGGATTCTTTTTTAGTGTGTGTTACTATTTGAACGTGTAGAATACCTTAGCATTTCTTCGATATTCTCACACAGTGGAGGATCTCAAGATCTGCCAGTCACGAAGGCTTCTGGGCCTATCGTCGATTATACTAGAGCCACGCCCGCCATCATTGAGGCGGAAGCTATACCAACAAGGGTATTTCGAAGCAACCGGGTTACAAACCATTGTGCCTGAACAACTCCCAGAGGAATCAACTGCTAATATTGGCTCATTTGAAACCCCAACCACTGATACCTGGCCATCGGTTATTTTACCAATCCAATTTTATGAACGCCTGTCAGTGCCTCACACAGTTATGGAAACAAACGCTATTACTTCCTCTGGGAATTCTTCCATTCCCACCATAGTTGCTACCACAGGAGAAGAATCTCCTAACTTGTCATCGTTGGTCCGAGTCACCATGGTCTTGGTTGCAACTACGTCACACAGTGGACCAAACCCGTCTATGGCGGCGACCACAACTCCCTTCACAGCTAGTGCGACAGGCCC
Source organism: Picea glauca (assembly GCA_000966675.3). Taxonomy (NCBI): domain Eukaryota; kingdom Viridiplantae; phylum Streptophyta; class Pinopsida; order Pinales; family Pinaceae; genus Picea; species Picea glauca. The sequence continues at coordinate 137,829 of JZKD02S2197817.1, read as the reverse complement.
TCCGTTTTCATACGGTATGCCTAGTTCGGGTACAAGTCCTGCACTCACTCACTCCACATTAAAAACTCTGGGTCTGGAGGCAGGGAGCTCTAACGCTCCTCTGCAAGGTCAACTTGGTTGCATTCCTTTCCCTTTTAATGCTTTTACTTACGCTGGAGGTCATATCTCTCCTTCGTTCCCTTCGCTCGGTGGTCTGCATCAGCAGTCTATCGAGCAGCTTGCACACACTAGTTCATTTGGAGCCGGGAGTCAAGGAACACCTGTGCACACTATACCGGTAGGTTCATCCCCGTTTGTTTGGAACGAGACATTTGGTAACAACACTTTTACATCCACTTCTTTCCCGTCTGGGGGCACTCCCATTTTTGGACAGTCTCCTCTAGCGTAGGGTACTATTCCTACGCCGGGGGCACATATAGCAGGACCTTGGAACTTAGGACAAGGATCCGTTCCCTCTAGAATGTCATTATGGGGTAATTATTTCCACAGTCAATGGAACCCTAGATAGACTACTATGCCTCTCCCATTAGGACCGGCATGGGGTAATCCTTCCCAAAGTTCGTCAAACACGATGCATGCCCAACATCCTATGTCCTTTATGGGAAATCAGTCAATGATGTCTCCACAGATGAAAAATCCTTACGCTGGTTAGGGCCATGGTTTCTACCAGAATTCGAGCTAGCAGCCAAACTTTTCCTGGAAACCTAGTGCCAGTCAAACTCCAGGACCCTTTTTCCCAGGCTATCAGCAGCAACCCAAACTACCATTCCTGGCGACGTTACAATTGCTATATTTGACAAGGTTATTAAATGATCCTATTTGTCATGATCCACGTTGGCCTCCTATGCCAATGAAGTTTCCTTTGGACATTCCAAAGTTCGAGGCCAAGCCTAATGAAGATCCAAGTGATCATGTGACTACCTTCCACCTTTGGTGTTCATCTAACTCATTGAAATATGAATTCGTTCATTTTTGATTGTTTCAACACACTCTTATTAGGAGTTCCACGAAATGGTACATCGAGCTCGATCGCTCAAGATACTCTTCTTTTGGCGAACTAGTGATGGCTTTCCTTAACCATTTCTAGTTACCCGGCCTGTAAGATATGACGCTGGCACAGAGTTGCTCGCCAATTGCGAACAGACAACGATGGACCATATCTCTGATCATATCTGAGAATGGAGACACCGGAAGAGTCTAATCAAAGTACCAGTCCCACCAGCATTCTTGCTTGAGTGGTTCGTTAAGTCTCTAGTCCCACAATTATCCAAAGACATCCCAACTTCTGGAGTTTTCTCCAAAGAAGATGCCATCACGAGGGCTCAACAGTTTGAGCTCATTTATTCTCAATCTAGTTTATTATACAACATCCTGTCGGATGCACCACAATCGATACTGGATAAAACTAGAAAGAGAGATGGACCACCTGCCGATGGTATTGTTGGTTCAACACAAACCAAGCCCATTGAGCAATTGACAAAACAATTGCAACAGTTATCTATACAACACTCAGCGGCCAGCCCAACTACTGTTTTGGCTGCTCCTCCTACCTAAACGTCGGAAGTAAACTCCATGCAGTCCACTAACTCAAAGGCCACCCAACAGCCTGAAGAGAAGAAAAAACAACGCAAGAAGGGTAAGGGGGATAAAAATCCCACTGATAATGTTGGCGGGGACACCACGGAAAAATGGAAGGCGAGGTATCCGTGCAACTTGTGTGTGGAATACTAACCAACCCATCTTTGTCCTTGACTTGCAGAGGCCCAAAAGTTTGTCAGACAACAACAACAAGCCATGTTGACTAACCCTTTTCATCATGGGCAAAATTTTACTCAAGCCTCTACAAGTGCTGAAGGGGGCAGCCAAGAAACCTGCCCTCCTCCAAACAATTCCTCATCCACAAACATATATATGGTTAGAGGTGATGCTTTCATAATGACTAGAGCGCACGACTATAGTAAACCAAGCACCTCTGAGAAGGGTAAATAAGCTGAACTCCCATCTCTTCCTCTACAGATCGAGAAGACGTTGGGAGAAACAATGACACGCATTCCAAAGGGTGCATTTAAGAAATATTCTCACAACCCAAATGCAAAGGCTGCCCATAATTACTCCATGGTGGAGGATTTATCACAGACCCCTTATGCGATGTCTTCTTTGGAAGTCCTTCAAAGATGCCCTGCTCAGAGGAAATCCTTGTTAACTTCTTTAGGCTCTACTGAGACTTGTAACCTGGGTACCATCATGTTAGATACAACTGACTTAAAACCTCGTCTGCCTTACCACATAGAGTTTCATATAGTAGTGGCTCATCCCACAATTTTTTTTACATGAAATATCTTTTGCACGGTGGTCGACGAGGGCGCCTCGACATGTGTTATGTCGTTAGCATGTTGGAAGGCCATTGGCCAGCCCGCTTTGTCTCCTTCACCTACTCTCCTCACTGCTTTCGACGATCGTTCTTTTCGACCACATGGCATCGTTCCTTCTTTCCATGTACAGTTAGGAGGGAAGACCATGTGCGTCGAAGTAGAGGTAGTCGATGCCCCCCTCGACTATAATCTCTTGTTAGGACAGAGCTGGACTTATGCTATGCAAGCTGTGGTTGATATAGTTTTTTGAGTCTTGTTGTTTCCACATGAGGCATGAATAGTGACCATCAATCAATTGTCCTTCTCTAGACTTGACCCTGCTTTGGGGGCATCCACAGTTCCCATGATTGATAATCCTCAATCCGGTGTCGTTAATGTAGGATTTGGTTTGTGCCCATCCTTGATGGGTACCTTCGATTACCCACCTCCTCATGATGATGTCAAGTTTATATCTAATCACCACAAGGCTAAGATTTTTCAAGTTTCATCGTTCTGCATGACTTACTTTGAGGATCCGTGGATTCTTCCTTCCCCATCAACCATGATGGATGAGACAGGTCACTCTGACATGTCCATGCCCTTGTCGGCTGCTGAAGTAGCGTACTCTTTAGTCCAGCAAGCTTCAATTAACCCTGATCTGTCTCCCACACAAGAGTTGGATCCACTTCTAGAGCCTATTTGGGCTCAAGGTTCTCTTGCTACCATCGATTCGTTAGACTTAGTCTTGCCTTTTGATGCAGTAGTAATCGAAGCAATGACTAGTCTAGACAAACCTTGGGAAGATCTTCATCACAAATTGTATTTCCTCCCAAAATTAAGTCGAATCAAAGAAGGAGAATTCATCGTGACTATGACTAGAGATAGGTCTTGTCATACTAATCCATTAGCTACACACAAGATCTATGCTGAGGGTAATATGGAAACCATTGCTGAACCAATATCTATCAATATCTCCAGAACCCCTGGCATCATAGACAATGTTCTCGTCGGAGCATACAACTCCCCCAAGGAGATGCCAGGCATTGACCCACAAAGTGTTGATCATGAGCTAACTTTTTTGTTTTTCAAGCTCACTTTGAGATCCAAAAGAAACATCCAGTGAGACTGCATTTATGCTTTTTGATCTCGTCCAGATTAACTGAGAAAAGTAACCATTATGGAGTCTTCTTTAAGCCCTTTTCAGAATCCTTAAATATGAAAAGATTGCCAAGTGACCTTGTTTCTTCACACTCATTAAATTGGTCCAAAATAATGTTCCTTAAACGGGTCTTCTTTTAAGCCCTTTTCATACCCTTTAAACATGAAAATATTGCTGAGCGATCTTGTGACCTTTCATGCTCGTTAAACTGAAATTTGAAGTCACGTCTGTCTGGCAGTAGTTTACCCCTTTTTCAATCCGGATAGTCAACTGTACGAACAAAGGTATACTCTATCGAATTCCCATTCTTTAGAAGAGTATTCTCAGGTATAATTTTATTCCTTTTTCGGGCATGAGAGACTAAATTTACGAAAAAGAAACCCCCACAAAGTCCATAGTTAAGCTCTTTTCAGATTCCCTAAAATTGAAAAGATCGTCGAGTGACCTTATTCTTTCACACTCGTTAAATTGGTCTAGAATAATATTCTTGGCGGAGTCCATAGTTAAGCTTTTTTCAGACTCCTTAAAAGTGAAAAAATAGCCAAGTGATCTTGTCCTTGTCACACTCGTTAAAATGGTTTTGAATTGATGTATAATCGGTGCTAGTTTATCCCTTTTTTTGAACCGACTAGACTATTGTCGAAAAAGGTACCCCCATTGGAGTCTCCTTTTATTCTTTTTCAGACTCTCTAAATATGAAAAACCACCGAGCTTACCTTCTCTAGGCTCATTAAACTTACATCGAAGGACGTTACCATTGTGTGCTCTATCAACCGCATTTGTAGACCTTATCCATCAACCTTGTGCCAGTTTACTTCTATGTCTTAACACCTTTGGCCTCCGGAGGATTTTTCTCGAGTATCATCTTTCCAGAACATCATTCTTTTCCTTGTGCCTTGAGCTTGTATGTTTTCAGTACTCATTCCTCCATTGTAACGTAAAATTCTTTTATTCTTTTTCAAAAATTATCAAAAAGAACAAAAAAATCAAATATACCCCAAAAAGAGGATGGGAAAAGTATTTTCTTTATTGGAAACATAATGAGTCGCCCTTGGATAAAGCAAATCTGTCTGTTTAATCATCATACTATGGGATGAAGTACGACCTTAGGAAGATTTTTCTCGCGATATAGAGTCGTTTCCTCCACCGTTTGGTTACTCTTCCAAACATATGGAGAGTTTGCGTTGCCTCCTGCTTCGTAGACTTATGATTAACCGATATGCTGCCTGAGTCTTATCACTTGTCATGCTATTATCCAAGGGAAGTTTATGCCTCTTGTCTGCATGCCCGACCATCCTGAATGTCCAATCAAGTCCTTGTTCGAAATCACTGAATCCTTTAGTCCGATCATCAAGATTATCAAGCCCGTAACCGATGCGCCGTCGAAGACATCTGGGTAGTACAGTCGTACACTTATATTACACTCCTACCTGAGTTTTAGAAGATTTTGAAGCTGTTGCTCGAGCTCTGAAGTACATCCATCAGGACGAATCGTCCTCTGGGAGATGGATACTTTATATGTATATCTTTCTGATTTCGATATGTAGCTCCATTGTGTATTATTTGTGGCTACTCTTTATAGTTATCTGACATGGATCTACAGTGTATTTGATTGGTAGCCATGGTTCTATTTTATCCCGAACATGGGTATGCCCACCTCAGTGAGACATTTTTTATTTTGCAGATGACACCTCCTGGTTCTTGATTCTTGGGCTCACTCATTCATCATATCAGTACAGATTGGTAAAATATTGGTAATGTATTTCGGCCATCAGATGCTCTTTTGAACTCACACATTAGGGGGCATCTGCTATAACCCTAAATTGCACCACACATGCTTACCTAGAATCAGGCCAACTCATATCCCTTCCTTGCCAAAACTATGTTGAAAAAACTCTTGAAAATCCTCTTGGGTCAAGGCCCACGCGCCCTAACCCATTACTGCAAGCATGTGCATGCTGGCAAGCCCACTACATCCCATGTGTACCTAAAAAAACACAAAAATAGGAAAGTTGTCGAAGGAACAAAAATCTATGGGTCAGTTAACTGAAACTCCTGGCCATGCATGGCCGAGAGTTCGTCCAAAACCCTAGCTCCTTCTAGCCTATAAAAGAAGGGGTAAGGGTACCTTTTGGAGGAGGAAAATTATAGCAAAGAAACTCTGCCCATTTGTCAAATCCATTGTCCCAACCCTTTAGCCTTTCCTCAAGCCAAAGGAGAATTAATGCAAAGCAGTTGGAGGACAGAAGAGGAGGAGCCCAGGATTAGGATCAAGGAGCGGTGGACAATGTCGACTTTGATTGTAAGTTGATTCATTTTTCAAATAATAAATGAATAATTTTCCCGTCCAAATGCATGAGCTATCTATGGTTTGTTTAATTTATTCTTAATTTCTAACCCTCAAGTAGAAAAGTAGCATGCATGCATAGTTGTTTGTCTTGATTGCAGGTTATCTTTGGAAGGAGCAGCGCAAGCAAGCGAGCAAAAGCGCAACAAAGGATCTACACCAAACATCAGTAACAAGGTTAGTAGTTTCTTTCCATGCATGTATTGTGAAAGAGGGGTTTAAGTTTTGGGTGGTAGGTTAAAAAGTAATTTCTTTACAGTCAAAATCTGCGTGCAAGTCTGACTCTAGTTTGCTAGTCCGTAGGGTATTTTTCCCAACAACATGAGCACTAGTCCTATTTTTTAAAAATAAATATGGTACCTTTTGACTATGTGTAGATTATAGACAACTCAATAAGGTAACCATTAAGAACAAGTACCTCTTACCCAGGATCAATGATCTGTTCAATCAATTGGGAGGTGCTTCCATCTTCTCAAAGATTGACTTGAGATCTGGATACCATCAAGTCTGAAGAAATCCACAAAACTTCCTTCAGGATGAGATATGGTCACTATGAGTTTGTGGTAGTACCATTTAGATTAACCAATGCCCCTACCACTTTTATGTGCTTGATGAAAAATGTGCTCAACAAATTCCTAGACAAATTTGTACTGGTTTTTATTGATGATATATTAATTTACTCCAAGAATAGAGAGGAACATGAGGAACACCTTAGGCTTGTACTTCAAGTGCTAAGAGAACATCAGCTTCATACCAAATTCAACAAGTGTGACTTATTCCAGAAGCAAATACATTACTTGGGCCATGCCCTATCTGAAGAAGGAGTAGCAATAGACCCTGAAAAGATCAAGTCTATCATGGAATGGCCTACCCCAAAGGAAGTTTCAGATATCAGATCCTTTATGGGCTTAGTAGGATACTATAGGAGATTTATAAAAGGATTCTCCAAGATTGGGTGTCCAATCACTACCCTCCATAAGATGGGGACTAAATTCACATAGACACAAAAATGTGAAGAAATATTTCAAACCCTAAAACATCTACTGACCCATGCACCTATGTTGAAGATCATCGATCCCGAGGTTGACTTCCTCGTGTGCACTGATGCATCTAAGGAAGGGCTCAAAGGATTCCTTATGCAAGGAGGAATTCTGGTCTACTATTAATCTCAAAAATTGAATGAGCACGAAGTCAACTATGTGACTCATGATCTAGATCTAGCTGCCATAGTGCATGCCTAAACAATGTGGAGGCATTACCTCCTGGGAAGGAAATTTGTACTTATGATAGACCACTGTGGATTGTGATATCTGTTTGACCAACCAAATATCAATTCCAAACAAGATAGGTCGATGGCCCTCCTTAGAGATTTTGATTTTGAAATCAAACATATTAAAGGAAAGGAAAATAAGGTGGTTGATTCCCTTAGTAGAAGTATGAAAATAATTCACCTAGCAGTGGTAAGCACCTACGAGATGGATGTCAAGGAAAGAGTCAGGAATGCACAAGAAAAATACACATTCTTCCAGACCGTGACCTCATACCTAGAGAAAGAACCCACAGAGATGAAATATGAAGGCTACCAGATGATAGAAGGAGGTTTGCTCACTTACAGAAACAGATTTTATATTCCATATTGTGATGACTTGAAGAGGTTCATAATGGATGAACTACATAAAAGAACCTATACTGGTCATCCAGGATACTAGAAGATGATCATGACGACCAGGAAACAATTCTATTGGCCTGGATTGAAGAAATACATAGCTGAGTACTTAGCCAAATGCATAGAATGCCAACAGGTTAAAGAAGAACTCCGACACCCAGTAGGATTATTACAACCTCTAACAATCCCAGAATGGAAATGGGAAACCATCTCCATGGATTCTATCACCAGATTACCATCCTCAACCAAACAGAATGATGCCATCATGTTAGTGGTGGATAAATTGAGCAATTATTCTCATTTTATTCCCATCAAGTCGACTTGCAAGGCAATAAAAATTGCCAACATATTCATGAAGGAGATATTCAAACTGCATGGTATGCCTAAAGAGATTGTGTCTGACAGAGACATGAAATTTACTTCCATATTTTGGAAATCCATGGTTGGTCTGGAGACCAAGTTACTATTTATCACAGCCTATCATCCTCAAACCAATGGACAGACAGAAAGAGTGAACCAAATATTAGAAGAAATGTTAAGGATGCATGTAATGCATCAACCGAAAAAGTGGGAATATTACATGGCACTAGTGAAATTCGCCTACAACAAACACTACCAAGAATCCATGAAGACGATTCTTTTCGAAGTCCTCTATGGTAAGTCATGTAACACTCCATCCAGTTGGATTAATACCATAAAAAGAGTTACTATTGGACCCGACATGTTGAAAAAAATGGAGCAACAAGTGATTTAGATAAAACATAATCTAAAGGTCGCTCAGAACCGACAGAAAAGTTACACCGACCGAAAGAGAACTCCAAGAGAGTTCAAGGCGGGAGACCATGTATATCTCCAAGTTAGGCCCAAGAAGAGTTCCCTGAAAATGGGATCTTGTGCCAAGTTTGCACCTCAGTATTGTGGACCCTTTGAAGTTCTAGATAGAGTAGCACCTCAGTATTGTGGACCCTTTGAAGTTCTAGATAGAGTAGGACCTGTATCCTATAGGCTAGCACTTCCTCCCACAGTAAAAGCACATAATGTTTTCCATGTTTCATTATTGAAGAAGTATGTACACGATTCTAAGCATGTAATCGAATGGTTTGTGATCTAGGTGGAACCAAAGGGAAAATTCTTGCCAAAACCTCAATGCATATTGGACAGAAAGGAAACCCCACTCAGGAACTGAGCCATTGCACATGTCAAGGTGCAATGGAAACATTTTGGCCCAAATGAGGCTACGTGGGAAATGGAAGATGCCATTAAACAGGCATATCCGATTTTTTTTACTTCTGTACATACACATCCTATTGATAGATAGAACATCAAGGATGATGTTCCTTTAAGGGGCAGGGAATTGTAACACCCTGTTTCCCCTAGTATATAAAAATAACTATATTGGCCAAGAACTATGGCAAACTCAAAGATGTGAATGTTTGATTTGACGGACCTTTGTATAAAGGGTCGATGAATGTAAATAATGTTATGAATATGTGTTGCATGCTTGTTGGGAGGGGGATGTGCTGAAAGAGACTACAGTGGCTAATGAAAGGTGGTGAAGGCACCTGGAATGGTGGCATTAACTTCCATCGAACCAATACCATATTGGTCTTTAATTGCTCAAAGACCAAAGTGGCTCTCTAAGCCTAGAATGAATTACCCGCCAGGATGGTAGGTGGGGAGGCTCCTCATGAGTTAATGAGGGGATGGGAGTGAACCACCCATCCATAGAAGCCCTCAGACCTGACCACGGATGGGAAAATTCACACCACATGCATCCTTGTAGAACAAGGTAAGAAAGGAAGTGTGTGGGGGAGAGCGCATGCGATGGGGGATCACAAAGGAAGAAGATGGAAGGAACTCTAGATAGATGGGGAGTCCTGAATAGGGGAGGAGAAAGAAAAACCTTCGTTCTAGACTTTTGTTGAGCTGGAAATAGGAGACTATATCTCCAAGAATTGTGGTCTAGCTTGGGGGTGGCTAGTGGTAAATCCATATGGATTCACTTAGCCTACGGTTGGGTGGAAACGAGCACCCCTCTCAGTAGTCACAACATGACTGGTGTTTCCTGATAAGTGTTATGTCTTATATTTCGAACTGAATGCATGCTCATGTTTATATGCTCATGAATGTTTTCTGTATGGAAGTGTTTGCCTGTGTTTTGATTCGGAAACAATGGATGCATACTTATACTTATATGACCATAATCTATCTAGACATAGAATGAATAGGTTCAGGATATGAGTCTATGCCCTGGAGAACGACCCCATCTACCTGGCTTGTGCTATGCGTTGGCTTAATTTCCCAAAGGCACTCCTCCTGGGAAGTTTCCTCACACTCTCAAGTCGAAGCATGTCCCTTGAAAGGGCTAATATGATAGTAAACCCATGAGTTTACCTTACCCTCTGCTGCAGAGTATATAGCTCGACGATTTAGGAAGGCTTTAGTTGGATCACCAAACCTAGGGATAATTTACCCAGGAACCCTCGGGAGGATCTATTGAAGCTCTATTGCCTATCAACCTTAACCTTTACATAGGCCAAAGGGTGGACTTGGCAATGTTCTGAAAGTCTCGAAGTAATTCAGAACCACCCATCAACACAGGATGCGTGGCAATCAGGTAACATTCCACTGACCCACAACTTAAGAGTGGTCAACGGGTAGGATTGCACGAATTCATGATTTGTGAAATCACGACGTGATCATGGTCGTTGATCCAGGATTGATATGGACCATCGGTTTAGCATGAATAGTTTCGACATTTCGGTGTTTCGGCACCCAGAAGACCAAAGGGTAGGACCCCTCGTCTTCGCAAGTCGCAAAGTGCCGGTGTGCAAAACCTCGAAGCAACTTAGTGGGAATAGTTTTCGGCATTTTTGCATTTTGGCACTCGGAAGACCAAAGGGTAGGACCCCTCATCTTCACAAGTCATGAAGCCCCAGTGTGAGAAACCCCAAAGAAGCTTAGCAGGAATAGTTTTCGGCATTTCGACATTTCGACACCCAGAAGACAAAAGGGAAGGACCCCTTGTCTTTGTAAGTCGCGAAGCCCCAGTGTGAAAAACCCCAAAGCAGCTTAGCGGGAATAGTTTTCAGAATTTCAGCGTTTCGACACCCAGAATACCAAAGGACAGGACCCCTCATCTTCGCAAGTTGCGAAGCCCCAGTGTGAAAAACCCCGAAGCAGCTTAGCAGGAATAGTTTTTGGCATTTCATCATTTCAACACCTGGAATACCAAAGCATAGGACCCCTCATCTTCACAAGTCATGAAGCCCCAGTGTGCAAAACCCTGAAGCACCTTAGTATGAATAGGTTTCAGCTTTTTCAGTGTTTTGGCACCCGAGAAACCATAGAGTGATAATGCTTGTCTTCGCAAGTCGCGAAGTTCCAGAGTGTGAAACTCCAAATTAGCTTAGCGTGAATAGGGTTTGGGGTTCGAGGTTTGAAGAGTTGAAAAACTCAACCCCCTTTATTTTTCAACTCTCGGTTACCGAACTCGCGATAGAGATAGGACCGTCGGATTAGAGGAGAGACTTGCAGTCGTCGATCTCACCCAAAGGTAGGATTTCGAGTTTTGGGGTTTGAAGAGTCAAAAGACTCGACCCTCATGCATCATTGAGTTGTGAAGTGCAAAAGGCACCTATTGGCTTGGTCGGGGTCATAACCAATGTTAACATGGAGGTGAAGCCCGCACTTGGTACCTGAGTTGTACAAGACGGGTTCTCAATGAAAGAACAGGTGGATTGGCTTAGGGAAGGTCCCGACATGAAGGATTAGCTTGCACTAGGACCTCGTAGGAACTTGAAGATTCTGTCCCTCGAGAAAAAGGAGAGAGAGAAAGGTGAAAAATCTATTATGCCATAGTGGGTGTGTTACAATAGGCCAACGCATCTTAGACATGTAGGCCACAAGTCATGGTTGGATTGCACCAACGACCACTACAACCAACTATCCTGTGGCTAATATTTAGTGGTTCATTTCCCTTTACCAAGCCAAGATACAAGTGAGGATGGATCAATGAATGGGTAAGTGGGTGCATGAAAGTGTGTGATGGAAAGAATGGTACAAATGAAAAATTGAAGGAGAGAACGAGCCAACGACCAACCCCATAATCAGACCAGGGATGGGTTTAAGTCATTTTCGTAGGGAATCAAGAACCTCATGGCCTTCACCAAGAATCTCACATAATCAATCCCCTCCCTTAGAAAAAAAGGGTAATTAAAATAGGAAATAAACATTTATCACCTCAAGCCCCCTCTCTTGTTGAATCATAGCCCCCTATAACTATAGTCCTTGTCCATCTAGAATCCAACAATGTAGTTATTAATAATAATGATAAAAAGCACCCCCCGGGGGGCAACTCAATTGGCCAGTGCCGTGAAAATGAAGTTCCATGAGGTTTTGAGTTCAACTCCCCCCGACTTACAATGTGTGCCGCATAAGGGGCATCATGGGAACACCTAGAGGTTATAGTGGTAGCATTTGGATAACATGGCCACGTGTAACGTGAGAACATGCCCAACTAGTTGTTGATTCCGCCAAACATAAAAAAAAAAATAATGATAAAAAACATTACATGTCTTGGGCATACTGGCCCTTTAGTAATTGTTTTGGCACTTAGGCCTCTCAACATTGTAACAATACATTATTTAAAATGGGGGCACGAAATGCGAGGTGTTACATCCCATCTCCCTTATCTTGGCACTATCCTTAGTGCATATACAAAATAGAGATCAAAATCTCAAATTTATTCAAAAACCTGTAGGTACTCTACCTTCATGGCATATTCATGCTCCCAGGTAGCATCTTCAGGACCGTAGTAGGTCCACTAAACTTTTACCATCTTTATAACTTGATTCCAGAGCATTTTGACCTTTCTTTCCAATACCCACACTGGTTGAACTTGAAAGTCTCCCTCTGTCTCTACCTGAATTAGATGCCAATCAATAACATGGTTAGGATCATGTACACATTTATTTAGTAAAGATACATGAAATACATTATGCACATTCATGGAAGCAGGCAATGCAATCATGTATGCAACTGGCCCTATTCTATCCAATATTTCAAATGGACCATAGAATCTGGCTGCCAGCTTTGTACAACTACCCAATTTCAAAGAGATTTTCTTGGGCTTCACTTTCAAAAGTACATGCTCCCCTACTTTAAATTCTCTATCTGTCATTTTCTTCTTCCATCTTACAGGAGTATCACATTTCCTACCATACAAGGCTTTAAATGGGCTTATTCTCAATGAAGCTTGATACCCATTATTATATGAAAACTCAACCAAGTGTAAGTAATCTTCCCACTTATATGGCTTATCCATCACATACATTCTTAGAACATCTTCAATTACTTGATTGACCCTCTCTATTTTCCCATCTATCTAGGGATGATATGTTGTGTTAAAGTTTATATTTGTGCCAAATCCTTTAAACAATCCCCTCCAAAAATTGGAGGTAAACTTCGTATCTCTGTTCGAGACAATGGTCCTAGGTATCCCATGCAACATAGAAATTTCCTTCATGAAAATTTATGAAACATTATTCATTGTATGTGTTGTCTTCACAGGCACAAAATGAGCAACCTTTGTTAATTTTTCAATCACCACCATTATTGAATCATTTTTTTTATTCTTTCTAGGTAATCCTGCAATGAAATCCATGGTGATCACTTCCCATTTCTTCTATGGGATTGGAAATGGATGCAACAAACCCATTGGGTGCCTATGCTCAACATTCACCTTCTAACATTCCATACATCAAGTGATGTAATCAACAACATCCTTCTTCATTCCCAACTAAAAGAACTAGCTCCTTACTGTTGTAATTGTTTTCTAGTAATGAGGATGTCCAACATAAGTAACATCATGCATTTCCTTTAGTACTAAACTCCTCAGTTCTCCAGAACTAGGAACATAGATTCTATTTTTATGCATGAATAATATGTCTTCATTTATCTCATACTCCTTTATTTTTTGTTGTACATATTTTTGCTGTAAGTTTTCCTTTACCTATAGGTAATGTTGATCTGTAACAAGACCATCTAAAATTCTTCTCTTCAAGTCTAACTAATGCATATTGACAACAGTAGCATGCATGAGATGCATTCTTATACTAAGTACATCGGCAAATTTATTCTCCCTTCCCTTGATATTATTGATATCGAAGTCATATTCACTTAAAAATTCAAGCCATGTTGTTTGCCTCGCATTCAAGGTTAGTTGTTCAAAAAGATACTTCAGGCCAATGTGGTCTATCCTTAAATTGAATTTTTTCCCCATGAGATAATGCCTCCACATCCTCAAGGGGTGAACAATGGTAGCAAGTTCCAAGTCATGGGTGGCATAGTTCCTCTCATGTTCCTTAAGATTTCTAGACTCACATCCAATGACCTGTCCATTTTGCATGAGGACTCCCCCAACTCCTTCCTTACATGCCTCTATACATACCACAGAACTTTCATTTGGGTTTGCAATCTTTAACACAGGTGCACTAGTAAGTAATTCCTTCAACATATTAAAACATTTTTCACACTTGAGTGTCCATCGAAATTTAGTTCCCTTCTTTTGCAAAGAAGTGATGGGGTGAATAATCTTAGAGAACCCTACTATGAACCTTTTGTAGTATCCAACTAATCCCATAAAATATTTGATGTCTATCACATTTATGGGTATTAGCCATCCTCTAATGGCTTCAATCTTCTCTGGATCTACTTCTATTCCCTTCTCTGAAATAAGGTGTCCCAAGTAATAGATATTATTTTGATAAAAATAACACTTACTCAACCTAGCATACAATTGATGTTCTCTTAGTACTTTCAATACCGTGTTGGCATGCTTATAGGAAGAATGTGCTTTTCATTGATGGAAAGAAAAACAATGAACCAAACCTCAAGAGTGCAGAAGACGAGAAAGCTCAAAAGAGATAACGGGTTCCAAAAGTGCAAATGAGGTCCAAGAGATAGACTCACAATAGGATCAAAGGTCAAGACCCATGAACACTTATAAAACCTTCTAAGTTAGAGAGATCGGAAGCTGAGGAGGAAGAGCGATACTGGTCGTTGGATCACCGATCTAGAGGACCAAAAGTCATCAGATTGAATTAATGGAAGGATAGAACATGTGGGGGAAAACAATTGAGAATTCGATAATCTGAATTTGTATCAGCCTTCCTATTGATTTAAGTAGAAGGAAAGGATAAGCAAGGGTTGAGATCTAAGATCTTGATCACTCGAATTTTTTTTAGCCATCGAATCAAAATAAATGGAAGGATAGGATAAGCAAAGATGGAGAGTTTTTGGACTTAATCCAAGGAAAAACTGCATCGTAGACAGATCAAGTCGTTGATCTAATATCTTGATCAATGAACAACATTTGTTTCGGGTCTAAAGATGTGAGGAGGTTATTCTTCAGAGAAATCACGCTGAGAGTTTCAGTTTGAGATTTGAAACTCCCGAAGCCCGAAGAGCCAGAGAGCCAAAATGAATTGTCAACCATCGGATCATCCGAATAATATAGTAGTTGTCAGACCGTCTGAAGAAGACATCAAGTGTCAGATTGTCCAAATTGAATCTGGGTTTTCTAATCCAGAGCGTCAATTTAAGATTTGAAATCCTTGAAGCCCGGAGACCCGAAATACATCCTCGATCGTCGAATCATCCGAAATAAATTTCATCCATCAGATCATACTAAAGTGGAAGGATAGGATAATATAGAAGAAGGACGTGCTAATATTTGTGGCTGATAATTGGGCACTCATATCTACGATTGATAGGGCATATCGAACCCCGACAACTTTGTTGCCTTTAACCATGGGGGGGGGGTCCAATTTGGTGGTATTTTCCATGTGGGGCCCTCATATGTGTCACCTTCTTGTTAACCTGGACCCCCCTCGATCATTACTACTTATCTCCTAACACCCCCTCCAAGTAAACCACCAAACCACTCATTCATACCAACTGCACACTCTGACGTCACACTCCACTAACCGCTACAAGTCACATTCCACTTTCATGCTTTACCTCCACACTCCACTACACTGCCTACATGTCTCACCCACTTCAGTAGACCACCTCATCAAGGACATGAGTTGTCTGATCTAAAACATCACTTTGGGTGTATTATTAACCATTGATCATAGTACAGTGGAAGGATAGTGTATGTTTGAAAATTTGAAATCCCGAAGTTCTGAAGGGAGAAGTTATGACAACCGTCCATCTCAATGTTTGATTAAGTCCCTGCCATTGGATTGAACAATAAAAGGATGAGTGTAAGGATCAAATTTGACCATTGATTTGTTTCTGTGAAATAAACCATCCGATCTGATCCGTCTATTCAGGAGCACCGCCAAGGGATTGGAGATCGACGGTCTTGCTCAATTGCAAGGCCAGAACATGCTTGGGTCTTAATTTTTCTTAAGCAGACCATAATCGAAACCATGGTTTTAGAGAAAGGAGGTGTGAAGGCTTGAGGTAAATTGTGGGGAAAAAAGAAGTTTGATTCAAACCACCTTTGGATGCGCTCGCAATCATGTGGTCACATAAGATCATTGCCCAAGTTCATATCGAGAAACAGAGGTAGAGCTCACTAGACCAATATTGGGAAGCACCTTATGAATAGGCGTTTGGTCACCATAGGTGGTCACATGATGGAAAGGGCGTAGAAGACAAAGAAGCCAAAGACAACTGGCTGTAACTGACAGAGAAGAGGAAGACTTGTGACTTCCAGATAAGCCAAGTAATATAAGGATAACGCCCACTGATGATGAAGAGATTTAGTAATTCCAGATAAGACGGAGAGTTTGAATGATGATCATATAGAGGAATCAATGTGAAATAGATATGCATAACAAAGAAGAGTGTGGTTTTTCTCGTTAGATATGAAGTTGTTAGGAAGAGATGCAGTGAACAACCTGAAGGACAAAACAATGATGCAATGAAGAGAATGCAGAGGCATAGCGCATAGAATGGACATGGCGCAAAGAGCATAAAATGCAAAATAACAGAAAGCACAAGAAAAGTGAACAACAAGACACTGATGCAGGCAGAGAAGATTAGTGTAGTATAATAGTGATGAGACTGGTAAGACATTGATAAATAATGTATCACTATGATAAATTTAAGAAAGAAAAGATTTATATTTCATGGTGGTAGGGAGGTTCTAGGGAGGACTATTGTCCTCAGAGTTTCAAGTGGGTGCTTGAACAAAGGGAGTTGTAGATTCCATCTAGTTGCAGCCAGAAAAACTAGGGTGGTAGGGTGGTGCAAGGGAGAACTATTGTTCTCTGCTATACAGGTTGGTTCCTGTGTGATTGGAAGTTGATGTTGTTGATGTTTGGACAACATCGGGAAGACATTCTCTAAAAGATAATAATTAATAATATAATTATTATTGATTATTAAATATAGTATATAATAAGTAAATGATAATAATAAATAGTTATTGATTATTCAAGGGACACATATTTTCATGGATGGTCACCTTGTGTTCCCTATATATGGAACACTCATCATTGTAATAACATATATATCATTTCTTATATGAAAAAAAACATGGTATCAGAGCAGGACTGGGATTGACTCCCTCATGGGAGGGCCCAGAGAAGATTCTATATTTCTTAGTGGGTAATGTACAACCCTCAATGTCAGATACAAAAATCAGACAATAGATATTAATCTCAGATTACACATCTATTAAACAGTTTTAAGTTATTGAAAGGAATTTCATGTTTCATCGTCAATTCGTGACTCGCCCTTTGTGCTATTTTCTTTTAGACTGCATGCTTTCAGCAATTGATAAATCAGAGCATATGTTGGATGTGAGCCTGCACAAGTTTGTTGTGAAAACTCTACAAAAGATCAACCGAATACCAACTATGAAGAAACCCTAGATGTTGGTAGAGATATGCGTGGACCTTCTATGGATGGTCATCGTGCCTTGGATTCCGGTATAGTCCATAAACAAGAAAAAGGTTGGGTTCTCCTGAATTTATACTTGATGTGTGATCTATTTGTTTTACTCCATGACGTGTAGGCCTGTCTCCGAAGGAGATTTCTAACACAATATCTGACTGTTCATTGCATAAGAAATCATGGTCCAAGGGACCCAACACTGGAAACTTTTTAGGAGGATCTGATCACATGATCCGTCCCTTGGTTGTCCATCCTAAGAGACAAACAGTGACTCGGGTCATGAATACAATGATGGACAATAATATGGTGAATGTACAACTAGATATTTCAAGTGTGAATGAACAAGGAGAAGAATTGGCTGAAGAAAAGATGCAAAGAACTGTAGTGAATTCACATAATTTAGATGATGTATGAAAAGCAACAAACCACAGTCTGCTAGTCAATCAAAGGATTTAGATATTTCAGTATGGAAATTAACTTTGCATTATGTGAAATCATTTGATTTTTAGTTTATTGTATCGGGCATTTTAGAAGCCATTACAGAAGCAATAACCATGGTTGCACTGATGCTTACATTGACTAGTTTACTTCACACAATCCTGTAGTAATTAACAACAAAGTGACATTGTTAAATCATTCTGATTTTTGGTCACAGAGATGAAATTACTGGAGTATAGTCATGAATATAGCATGGGCATGATAAATCCTTGGAAAATTTGACTATCGTTCAATTGAAAATGCTTACATGGGATTAAAATTTGTGGCATGTAGAGCTAGGCACAAAAGATGAAAATCACACATGTCTTGTGAATGAGGGTTATAAATTTTCATTTCACTATCAAAGAGTGTGTTCAATCATTTGTATTGATAGGATTTTGGCTAAGATCATGATGTCATAGAGTGACATCATTGAAAATGATGCTCAGAGATAGGTAGCCTCTAGGAGAAATATACCTCCCAGGATAGGACCATGACAAATAGAAGAGACATTTTCAGTAACCATCAATGCAAGATATGGTGATGGACCCTATGATGGAGGAAGATACAGTATGCGACTCAGAGAGAGAAGTTATAGAAATCTTCATACATGATTTGAGCCATGAGATGTTGAGGGAGTGGGCATGGGTGAAGTTCCAGTGTATGTAGAGGCACTCTGAGAGAGGAAGGGAGTACTACATAAAGAGGGAGCAGAGATTGAGTTACCTCCAAAGAAGGAGGAAGAGCTATCTTCAGTGTTGGGAGAAGAGACAAAGGAGGAGTCACCTTCAACTCCATAGGTAGCAGTTATTGAGACACTCTTAGTTCCATATAGATCAGTTGTAGAGGAATCATTTGTAGAGAGAGAGTGGAAGAGTCAGTTCAACATAGAGAAGCCCCAAAGGAGGGAAGATACTGACAAAGTAGATAAGTTACTCTTAGCTCCAATGTTTAGCAATTACAAAGTCCTAGAGGGAATGTCTATAGTGACTTCCAAATGGATCTATAAGATCAAACATACAGCTGACAAATGCATCGAGAAGCAAAAATAAATATTTGTTGCTAGAGGATTCTTTCAAGTGGAGGGAATAAATTATGAGGAGACATTTTCTACTATTGCTCGATACACTTCTATCCAAATGATTATTTCCCTCACAACATCCATGGGTTGGAAACTACATCATATGGATGTGAATACAACCTTTCTCAATGGAGAGATTGAGGAAGAAATATACATCGAGCAGTTGGATGGTTTCATCATACATGAGAAGGAGTCTCATGTGTGTAGGTTGAAGAAGGCCCTATATGGACTCAAGCAGGCACCTCAAGCTTGGTATGCGAGGATTGATGGACACTTGATGAGTTTGGGCTTAATAAAAAGTGTTTTTGATCCTAACCTATACTACAAGACTGTTAACAGTGAGGCCCTGATTCTGGCCCTCTACGTTAATGATTTA
This sequence comes from Picea glauca, assembly GCA_000966675.3. Classification (NCBI taxonomy): domain Eukaryota; kingdom Viridiplantae; phylum Streptophyta; class Pinopsida; order Pinales; family Pinaceae; genus Picea; species Picea glauca. The sequence goes on along the minus strand of JZKD02S2197817.1, from coordinate 118,460 downwards.
TTCCTCACCGGTATAGAGAGCCTTATTATTGAATGTAAGTATGCTTTGGACTCTGAGTTTGAGATGAAGAAACTTGTTATCATGCACTACTTCTTGGGACTAGAGGTGTGGCAAAGAAATGATGAGATATTCCTAAGTTAAGGGAAGTACACAGTTGAGATATTGAAAATGTTTGGGATGCTAAACTGTAAACCCATGGTTACACCAATGGTGACGAACCTGAAGAAACTATGTGTGTCTTCTTTCGATTCCAAAGAGACTGATCCGACCCCATACAAACAATTGATTGGATCATTGATTTATTTGGTTAACACCAAACCAGATATTTGCTATGCAATGAGTGCACTTATCCAATTTATGAGCGAACTAAGATAGACACACTAGATTGTTTTGAAGCATGTGTTGAGATACTTGCAAAGAACAGTTCAACATGGTCTGAGATATACTTCCAGTATTGATATGATATGGCAGGAATATATTGACTCTGAGTGGGCAGGGAGCGTAGTGGACAAAAAGAGCACCTTCAGGTGTTGCTTCACTTTGGGATATTCCATGGTTTCTTGGTGTAGAAGGAAATGATTTTTTTTGGCTTTGAGCACAACAGAAGCAGAGTACATTTCATTAATTATGATAGTCCATGAAGCCGTGTGGCTTCACAAGATCCTTGCATATTTATTCAAACATGTCTCGATTCCACCATTATTCATTATGGTAACCAAATTTGTGTGAAGATATATGATAATCTAGTGTTTTATGACAAATAGAACCACATTGAGATCAAGTACCATTACATCTAAGACATGGTGCAGAGGAAGGAAGTATTGGTGCAATACCTTCCTACAAATGAGGAAGTTGCCGATGTTCTTACCAAACCAAGATGAAGTTCAAGTATTTTCGTGACAAACTTGGCGTGGCAAAGAATTCCTCCCTCACTGAGAGGGAGTGTTGATGTTTGCAACTTCCTGAGACTTTCTCCATATAATACTCCTCTCTGAATTGACTTGAGTTGATATGTCAAGACACTTATTTGAGAAGGGATAAGTGGAACACTTATTCGATAAGGAATAAGTATATTTGGGCCTATATCCCATGGTCCCATGTGGAGAGAACATGAGGACATGTCAAGGGAGTTGAACCTTGATGTCTCACACTATGGAGATTTGACCCTAAGTGTTACTAGAGGGAGTAGCCTCTAGAAGTCCACATGGGAGTTCCATGTGTAAAAAATATTTTACTACTTGGTGGTTTTGTACCACTGGCGGAGACTTCCTGTCTCTGGACAATAGTTTTGTACTACAATGGAAAGATACCTCCCTAGCTAAGAGGGAGTGTTGATGTTTCAACATTAGGAAAAAATTCTCCTACATTGGGCTGTAGACCAAGGGAGATATGATACATTTAACACAAATGTGCACTTGTGATAAATGGGCCCAGATGTAGTCCTTCCTTGATCATGACAAGGTATAATATGGACTCAAGGTGCTTGAAGTGATTTCCATGTGTCAGTTAGCATCAATCCAACATTCACTCATAGGTGTGTACCTATGGTGAGAGATACTGGTGTGGTATTTTTCCCAGTCATGGTTTTTTGACAAGGAATGATAAAGACTCAAGATGTTATATGCTATTACATGCGGATCCAAAGTGAGCCTAATCTTAGAGAGATTTAATTGGATCAGAGGGAGAGCCACATAAGGAGTTTTCTCCTCAGTTCAGGTGGGAGAGATATGTCTCGCAAGACTGACAGATAAGTGTCATGAGTCTAGGGTGAAGTTTGTATACTTCAAAGACAAGAGTGACATGTTGCAGAATGTCTCCCTCGTTGAGAGGGAGTGTTGATGTTTGGAAAACATCGGGAATACATTCTCTAAAAGATAATAATTAATAATATAATTATTATTGATTATTAAATATAGTATATAATAAGTAAATGATAATCTTCTCTGATTTATCAATTGCTGAAAGCACACAGTCTAAAAGAAAACAACACAAAGGGCCAGTCACCAATTGACGATGAAGCATGAACTTCCTTTCAATAACTTAAAACTGTTTAATAGATGCGTAATATTAGATTAATATCTACAGTATGATATTTGTATCTCACATTGAGGGTTGTACATTACCCACTAAACAATATAAAATCTTCTCTAGGCCCTCCCGTGAGGGAGTCAAGCCCAGTCCTGCTCTAATACCATGTTGTTGTTCATATAAGATATGATAGATATGTTATTACAATGATGAGTGTTCCATATATAGGGAACAGAAGGTGACCATCCATGAAAGTATGTGTCCCTTGAATAATCAATAACTATTTATTATTATCATTTACTTATTATATACTATATTTAATAATCAATACTAACTATATTATTAATTATTCAAGGGATGCATCCTTTCATGGATGGTCACCTTATGTTCCCTATATATGGAACACTCATCATTGTAATAACATATCAATCCTATCTTATATGAAAAAGAACAGATGCTTCCATCCAGTTGGTGCTTCCTTCTAGTGGGTGCTAGAGAAACTAGAGAGTTGGTGCTCTCATCAAGTTCCTGCCTGTAAAATAGAGGTGGTAGCCTCAAAAGGAGTTGGAACTCATAAGAATGATAATGTATATAAAATAAAGACTACTTATCATATCAAGAAGAAGAGGTTTTCTCCCTTTATGGGTTTCCTCAGGAATATCTTTCTATGTGTATTTCATGTGTGTGATTAATGTTGAATACTCTATTTCTTACTTCCATGAATTCTTTTGATCATCATTGAGTGTTTCGTAATGAGTTTAAAATGGGCATAATTGTTTAAGCATAGTAACAATTGATTCACCCCCCCTCTTAGTTGTCCAACAGTTGGTATCAGAGCATGTTCCTTTTATTTAAAGGTAGATCAATAAGCTTAAACATGACAAGTCATGAAGGAACTTCAACCAATGAGGCCCCCATGTTCAATGGAACAAACTTTGGCTTCTGGAATGTTAATATGAGAACCTATATAATGGCTTTAGGTGTAGATGTATGGGATGTGGTAGAGATTGGTTATGTAAAGACATTTGTACTAGATAATAAGGATGACAAACTAGATTTCATCTTAAATGCTAAGGCTATGAATTCTTTTCTAAGTGGGCTTGCAGAAGGAAAATTTGTAAAAGTTATGCACTTAGAATCTGCCAAAGCAATGTGGGACAAAAACATTAGAAGTTATGAAGGTAATGAGAAGATAAAGGATTCCAAGATTAAAAACTATAGGTTACAGTTTGAACAACTAAAGATGAAAGAGAATGAAACTATTGGGAAGTACTTTCTGAGAGTTGAAGAACTAGTAAATGCAATGATAGGACTTGGTAAAAAAATTGAGGATTTCTCTTTAGTTCATAATTTTTTGAGATCTCTTCCAGATAGGTTCAACCCAAAGGTCTCTGTTATAGAACTTAATGATCTAAAAGATATGAATATTGACCAAATCCTAGGAAATCTAACTTCTTATGAAATGAGGATAGGTAAATATAAACCCACCTCTAGAGAAGCATCTTTTAAATAAGATAAGAATGAGGATTATAAACCTGATGAAATTGAAGAAAAAAATGTGAGAAGACTAAAGAAAGGATCATGAAATTACCAAGGAAATTTTCCCTTCAAATGTTTTAACTATGGAAATATAGGTCACTTTTCATCTAAATGTCCACACAAGAAGAAGGACCAGAACGATGAAGTTGAAGAGAATTACAAATCCAATAGATTTGGTAAAAATAAAAGTTTTTGTGTAAACAATGATGACTCTTCAGGAGACACGAATAGTGATTATACTTGTGAAGATAAGGTTAATGACTTTGTGCTTATGGCCAAATAGGACTATGGTAATAAAAGCACAGAAAGTGATGTTGACAATGAAGAAACTATGGTTGAATTGGAAGGAGAACTGATCAGTGCTCTAGAAGAAATTGCAAGACTCAGATCTAAGAAGAAAAAACAAAAAACAATTGTTGATACAGTTCAAGAAAGACAGTAAAAAACATGATGAAGACTTTTCCCTGCTAAAAGTGGAATTAGAAGAGGCAAATAAAATAGAGGAAATTTTGAAACATCAGTTATTAGAGAAGAATTCAAGATGTGAAGCCTTGGAAGAAGAGGTAGTAAGAACCAGAAAAGATATGGAGAAGTTTAAAACATTGTATCTCCAAAATCTTCCAAGCATTAAAGCCTCAACAGAACTAAACAACATTTAGCAAACAAATATTGCCTTTGTTGAATACTAGTTTAGGTTACGTAAATGCTTCAAGAAGCAAACCGCCAGAAAGAAAAGAGCTAGTAAAGATGATCAAGTTCCAAGTCAGCAGACACTGAGACCATGTGAGTACTATGCCACCAAAAGCTAATCAAGACAAGATGATCCCTGATAAAAACCAAATATATCAGAAGATGGAGCAACAAATGCCAAGAATAAGACCATCCTTTAGGTACCAAAATTTCTTCCATGGTTATTGTTTTTATTGTTCTAAGTTTGGTCATAAGATTGCAAATTGTCAAATTAAGCTTAGAGACATGAAATTGAGGAGGTCAAGAAATAAAAAATCTTTGCAACATATAAATAAGCAGCCAATGAGTAGACAATGTAGCACCAATCACTTTTACCTATTAAACAATGAGCTAAAATATTATAACTATCATAACTTCAACCACAAAGCTGCAAACTTCCATCTAACGAATTACAAGGAAGATTCATGGATAAACCCCTTATCTAGAAATGCCAACACATGGAAAAATAAATATTGTGAAAAATGTGGTCTAGTACTTTCATCTCAAAAACAAAAAATACCCCTGGTATATATATAGTTGATGTTCCAAGCACATGACTGGAGACAAGGATCAATTTTTGTCTATAAGTAAAAAAAAAAAAGGAAATGTAACATTTGGAAATGATGAACCAGGTAAAATCAAGGGTAAAGGGATGGTGAGTTTGAGTAATGGGAAAGGAAAATCCCAGGATGTTCTTCTTGTAGATGGGATGAAACACAATTTTCTCAGTGTAAGTCAAATGTGTGACAGAGGATGTGAAGTTGTGCTCACTTCCAAAGATTGTAAGATAAAGTCTGTAAACTCAGAACAAGTGGTGGCTGTTGGAAATATGGCTACATCAGAGATGATGCAGATGATCAAGGTTGTCATTG
>JZKD02S2197817.1:93558-104896 GCA_000966675.3 Picea glauca | reverse complement strand
GCATAGGAGACTTGGACATCTAAACTTTGACCACTTAATCAAGATCAAAAATCTTGAGGCAGTGAAAGATATTCCAAGAATATCAAAGCCACAAGATTCTGTGTGTAAACCCTGCCAGGTAGGGAAGCTAACGAGGACATAGTTTAAATCCAAGAGCTCTACTTCAACAGAGAAAACACTCCAATTATTTCATATGGATTTATGTGTACCATCAAGACAAGAAGGCACAGAGAAGGAAAACTACTTCATTTTGATCATTGATGATTACTCCATATGCACTTGGATTTCTTTTCTCAAAGAAAAAGTTGAAGCATTTGAGAAATTTAAAAAATTTAAGGCTTTAACTGAGAATCAAACAGGAAAAAAATTAAAGTTTGTAATATCAGACAGAGGAGGATAAATTATGTCAAGTTATTTCAAGGAATTATGTGATAAACATGGGATCAAAAGAGAATACACAATATCAGGAACTCCACAGCAAAATGCAGTAGTTGAGAGGAAAAACAGAACAGTTCAACAAATGGCCAGGTCAATGATGAATGAGAAGAACATTGGTCAAACCTAATGGATAGGAGTAATACACACAACAATCCATATTCTTAACAAATCTCACCTCATACCACACAGTGACAAGACACCTTATGAACTATGGTATGGAAGACCTGCTTCAATAAAACACTTCGTAGTCTTTGGGAGTAAGTGATACATAAAGAATAATAATGAAAACCTTGGCAAGTATGATGACAAGCCTAATGAAGGCATATTATTAGGGTATGCTACAAACAGTGAAGGATAAATATTCTATAATAAGAGGCTACATAAATTAGTTGATTGTATTGACATAAAAGTTGATGAAGGAGTCCTAGTAAGAGATGTGAGAAATATTGAATCAAACACAAAGGATATAGTTGAAGTTGAAGATGAAAAGGTCCAAGAATCAGAAAAAGAAGACTCTGAGTCAGATGAATATACAAATACTCAGGCAGACTCAAATCAACAGACATCGTCAAATCCTTCCTCCAGAATTACTCAAAAGAATCATCCTACAAGTCAGATAATTGGTGAGAAAGATAAAGATGTACAAACCATGAGAAGGATAATCAAAGACATAGAGCAATAATAGATAGCCTTCATATCCATGGTGGAACCCAAGAACTTCAATGAAGCTAGTGAACATGTAAATTGGTTAAAATCAATGAATGAGGAACTAGATCAGATTGAGAAGAACAATACTTGGGAGCTTGTTCCTAGACCGACATCTAAGAATGTAATTGGCTCCAAATGGGTGTTTAATAATAAAATGAATGAACAAGGACAAATTGTTAAGAATAAATCTAGATTGGTCTATAAAGGGTATGCTCAAATAGAAGGACTGGATTTTGATGAAACATTTGTGCCCATAGAAAGATTAGAAGATATTAGAATGTTTCTATCCTATGCTTGTAATAAGAAGTTTAAATTCTATCAAATGGATGTCAAGTCATATTTTCTAAATGGATATCTAAAATAATAAGTATATATGGAACAACCATATGGTTTCCAACTGTCAAATAACCCTTAATTTTTCTGCAAGTTGAAGAAATCCTTATATGGGTTGAAACAAGCTCCTTGTGCCTGGTATTACAGAATGGATAAGTATCTTCAAGACAAAGGGTTCAAGAGAGGAACAATTGACAGAAATCTATATATCAAACCAAAGGGTAATGGTTTTCTCATTGTGTTGGTCTCTGTATATGACATCATCTTCGGAAGCAATAATGCTTTATTGGTACAATGGCTTGCTTCTGCCATGTAGTCTGAATTTGAAATGTCTATGTTAGGGGAACTACAATTTTTTCTTGGTCTACAAATTACTCAGAGGTCCAAAGGAATATTTCTTTCTCAAGAGAAATATCTAAGAGAAATGTTAAAAAGGTTTCAAATGGAAAGTTCTACACCTATGAGAACACTTATGGTCACTAGATGCAAGTTAATAAAGGATGATGACTCACTCGATGTTGATCAGAGTTCCTATAGGTCTATGATAAGAAACCTATTGTACATCATAGCATCCCATCCAGACATAATCCATGTTGTTGGAATGGTACGAAGGTATCAGGTTGCACCTAAACATAGTCATTTGTTAGTTGTCAAAAGAATATTTAGATACTTGAAAGGAACAATGAACTATGTCCTATGGTATCCTAGGAATAAATATTTTCAACTATCACTCTATTCATATGTCAATTGGGATAACTTCCTAGATGAAAGGAAAAGAACGAGTGGAGGTGCATTCTTCTTAGGATATTATTTTGTAGCATGGTTGAGCAAGAAGCAAGGTTCCATTTCTTTATCGACTATAGAAGTTGAATACATTGCAGCTACCACTTGTTGTACCCAAATATTATGGATGATTCAGACACTTTCTGACATGGAGGTAAAGTATAATGCACCGATCCCAATTCATTGTGATAATACTAGTCCCAGTAGTTTGTTAAAGAATCTTGTATTTCACTCCAAGACCAAGCATATGCCCATAAAGTATCACTTCTTGAGGGAACAGGTAACCAAAACTATTGTTTCTTTGCATTATATTCCATACAAAGATCAAATTGTTGATATCTTCCCTAAACCTCTTACAAAGGCTCAGTTTGAGTATCTACGCCAGAAGTTGGGCGTGACCCTGTTACCAAGTTAAATAGTCTATCTGATCAGGGGGAGAGTTCTCCTAGTATATATGATCAGGGGTGTAAATGTGTTGAACCTTCACAGAATATATCTAGATAAACAATTTTACACACACTTGCATAGAGAATAGAAGAAATAAGAAGAAGGAGAGAAAGAATGAAAGAATTATCATTAATCATTGTGTATAATGAATAATTTACACATGATATACTCTGTATAACTCAATGAGTTCAAGTTGAGGTGAACCAAGTCACCATAGTGGTGGTCTAGAGTGATATAGACACACACTAGTAGTTACAGGAGTGAATTTCCATCTATTCTAGTCTCTCAGGTAGTTACGAGAGTGAATTGCCACCTAGTTGAGTTAGCTAGTCAACTAGTCTTCAGTTAACTAACTGAACAAAGAGTAGTGAGGAGTTAACTCAGTGAATCAAGGCTAATTCACCACTCTGGTGATGATACCAAGGAAAGGTTTAATTATTATGGTGATGATCGCAATGTTGCATGGTGATGATCCCAATGCAACATCTAAACTCAACTCAACTAGTCAAACTGAAGTGTCAACTGAAAGAGAATATTCTCGAGGTGGAATATTCTCTCCTAAAATATAGGAGACTAAATAATGACTAATTTTGACTAATAAACAAATAAAAAACTTAGGAAAAATAAATCCTAGGTGTGTGTGCAGTAACTCCAACACCCCCCCTGAACATCACTATGGTGAAAATAAAGATTGGGTCCCAGCAACGAGGCCATGTTAGGTACCCAAGTACAAAATATACACTGAAAATAAAGTGAGGAAAGAGGAAAAACCTCATGGGAAACCCCCCTCCTCAAGGTACAATGTATGTAAAAAGAAGAACTACATTTGCTAGGCAACTGTGTCCTTCACTCCATGACGACTTCACAGAGAATGGAATTTCTGCTTAGTGAAGGTCTTGGTGAAGATGTCTATTGTTTGTTCTACTAAAGGATGGAATTGTAATTCAATGATCCCCTCATGTGCTAATTCCTAGATGTAGTGCATGTGGATATCGATGTGCTTCATCCGTTGCCTCTGAATTGGATCTCTACAGAACTTCAGAGTGCTCTGGTTGTCACACTAGATGACAATCAACCGATGAAACTAAATGCCCAACTTAGTGAGAAAATGTTGTAGCCACATAGCCTAAATGGTTATGTTAACTATCCCTCTGTACTCTGCCTCGACTGAAGATAGAGAAATCACCTCTTGCTTCTTGCTCGACCAACCGATAGGCCCAAAACCAAGACTAAGTGAGTAACCAGATGTGGACTTTTGATCAATGCGATCTCTAGCCCAGTCAGAATCAGTAAAACCAATGAGATATAATGTAGATTCTATTTCATAATGAATCCCAAAGGTGATGGTGCCCTGTACGTATCGAAGGATACGCTTTGCAACTTTCCAATATAGCTCACGCGGCTCCTCCATGAACTTGGAAACTACACCAATTGCATATGAGAGGTTTGGTCTAGAGTGTGCGAGATACAACAAGATCCTCATTAGTTGTTTGTATAGTGTGTTGTCAACTAGTGGAATCTCCCCACCATCCTCAAGTTTGACTCATGATAGGAAAGGAGTCGGAGTAGACTTGCAGTCTGTCATGTGAAATCTCTCAAGGAGATCTCATGCATACTTGGCTTGAGATAGTTTGATGCCCGATGCATCCTGACTAATCTCAAGTCCAAGGAAGAAGTGTAGCGGACCCATGTCCATCATCAAAAACCTATCATGAAGAATCCTCTTGACTACAACAATCGCTGAAGTTGAGCAACCGGTGATCAACAAATCATCGACATACAAAACTAAAAGTAGAATTGAATTAGTCATCCTGAGCATGTAGACATTCAGGTCTGATTTACAATGTACAAAGTTTTGTGACAGTAGGTATGAGTCCATATTGGCATACCATTCCCTCAGAGCCTGCTTGAGGCCATAAAGTGAATTCTTCAGTTGACAGACCAAAGATGAGTCCTGCATAAATCCCTCAGGTTGCTCCATGTAGATATACTTAGAGATATCACCGTGAAGAAATGCATTCTTCACGTCCATCTTATGGACTTCCCATCCCTTGGCTACTGCAATGGATAGGGCCAATCAAATGGAATCCATATTCTCTACTAGAGATAAGGTATCATCATAGTCAATACCATGAACCTATTGAAGGCCTTTGGCAAGAAGATTGGATTTGTATCTTCTGATCTATCCATCCGATGTGCTCTTGGTCCTGTAGACCCATCGAAATCTGACAAGTTTCCTCCCAAAAGGAATGGGAACCATATCCCAAGTCTGGTTCTCGAGGAGGGAGTTGTACATCTCCTGCATGGAGGATTCCCAAAAGGGATTTCCAGTAGCCTCACCATAAGACTATGGATATGAATATTGAACCAATAAAATATGCCTGGAAAGCAATGGTTCAGTGGAAATGAGTGAAACAAGAGGCTCCTCTAAATCTAATTGAGTCCTCCTAGTATCGGGTGGATCACCAATGAGATCCCCTACATCCTGAAGAGTAGTATGTGCCCACTTGGGCCTTTGCTCTAGCTCTGCAACTGCATCTGGATGCTCTGACTCTGCATCTGACTATACTAACTCTGAATCTGAATCTAAATCATCTGAGTCCTCTGAATCAAAACTCTCATCTAAATAAGAGTCAGCATGTGCATGCTCATCATCTCGAACAGGTAGAAGAGTGAAGGTGTCTGCATGCGGCTGTTGAGGTACATGTGAGACACTTTCCTCAAATTGGACACTATGCTCAATGATGAGTTGGTCCGAGGAAATATCAATAAGAATATATCCCTTCACACCATCAGGGTATCCAACAAAAATGCACTCAGTGCTCTATGGATCAAGTGCCTTCCTCTTTTCAGAGGGAATTTGGGCCCATGCACGTGAACCAAAAATGTGAAAATGTGCCACTTTTGGTTTGAGGCCACTCCAAGCCTCATAGGGGGTCTTATCCTTGATAGATCTATGAGGAGATCTATTTTGGATGTATGTTGCACAGTTAATTTCTTCGACCCATAGTCTCTGTGGTAGTGACTTTGCATGAAACATGCAAAATGTCATCTCCTTTAGAGATCTGTTTTTCTTCTCAACAATTCCATTTTGTTGCGGAGTATAGGGAACTGTGTGTTGCAACTAGATCCTTGCCTCATGGAAAAGATTATGGATTTCATGATTTACATACTCTCCCCCATTATCAGTTTGGAGGAATTTGATCTTCTTTCTGGACTGTGTCTCAACCAAAGGCTTGAAATCTTTGGGGTGTTGAAAGACCTCAAATTTTTTCCTAAGAAAGTAGATCCATGTAAAATGTGAGAAATTTTCAACAAAAATGAGAACAAATGTCACTTTTCTGATCGAAGGATGTGGAAAAGGACCCATGAGGTCACTGCGGATCAGATCTAAAAGTGCGGAAGCTCACTAAGACTTTCCTTTGTCGAATTTCTCTTGAGGGTGTTTTTCGAGAACACATCCCTCTCATACTCCCTTGGAGAAATGGATGTCTGGTATACCATCAACTAATTTGTTCTTTCTAAGTTGTTTCATGTATCTAAAATTCAAATATCCAAACATTTCATTCCATATCCTACTACTTTCATCAACATGAGTAAGCAGTAAAGCATAATCAGGTTCAATGAATTCAAAAAAAGTATACAATCTAGACTAATGATTTACCTCACTAGTAGCAAACCTGTAGTTGGTTTGCATGTTGTATATGTCCACAAAATTTGGTGTGAATATGAATTTATTTTCGGTGATGGAATTTGTCATCTGATACATGGAGAGAAGGTTGACAGAAAGCTTGGGAACATGCAACACATTCTCGAAGCTTCCGTTGGTGAGTTCAATCCTTCCTTTGCCGGTGAATTAGATAGAAGAGTTGTCCCCCATTAGAATAGGAGGACCTTTGCATGCATCTAATGAAGAATATACTACTTTTGAGGAATCCATGTGATGTGATTCTCCTAAATCTACGATCCAAGCATCGAGAGAGGAGTTGATCGCAATCAAGTCATGGCTAGAATTTCCTTTCTTGGAATTCAGATATTCTATCTTCTTCTTCTTTGCACCCTCGGGGATGAAATCTCCAAGGTTGTGTTTTTGAATTATCTAAGACATCATATCTATTTTTTTTGCATGCATGTAGATTTTGAATGGAATCCTTTGTGACAGTATGTGCATTTCTCTCCTTTTCTTCCCTTTTCTCCTTTGGATCCGGAGGCATCGTGAAGGGTTTTTTGTACCCTTTCCTTATTCGTATGTGCATGAGATTTCTGCTTATATTTATATTTTGATTTCTGATATTTGTGGCTTCCATCATGCACAATAAGTGCATGTGCCCTTGGGCCTTTGATTGCACCCATGTTGATGAGCTTGGTTAACTCTTGTGTTAGGGATTCGATAAAGTCCTCGAGAGAAGGCATATTCTGGGTGGCTCCATAGGAAAATCTGACAGTATGGAATGTGGAGACAAATACAGAGAATTCAGGACCAATATTGGAGAGAATGGTGAGAACCATTTGTTTCTCCTCCGCTGATTTACCAGCCCTGCAAGCTTTGAGTTGCGGCAGTAAATCCTTGAATTTTGTAAATAAATCTTGGATATTGTCGAAGATTTTTGGATCCAATGTGAGAAGCTCCAGCTCCAGCATGTTTCCTCTCATATCATCCTGTTTTCCAAAGATCCCTTCCAATATTTTCCAGGATTCATTGGGAGTCTTATAGGAAGATATATGAAAAAGGAGATCGGGAGAAATAAGACTGCAAATTGTTCTGAGTGCCTCATCCATGCGATTTAAGTACTTGGATTTTTCTATGGATGATTTTGGATCTATATCTATATTCATGGTTAACCTATAAAACCCTCTGCATCGAATTTGTATGGCTATTTTCTCCTTCCATTCAAAATATCTCTAAGGTGTAAGAATGAATTATTTTTGGAATTCCATCTTTCCGTTGTCTTCAATCTTTTGTACCTGCAAAACTTTTTGGTGTAGCTTTTTCTTAGTAGTCCATCATATTTGATACCATGTAAATGTGTTGAAACTTCATAGAATAGATGTATCTAAACAATGATACACACATTTTCATAAAGAATAGAATAAATAAGAAGAAGGAGAGAAAGAATGAAAGAATTCTCATTAACCGTTGTGAATAATGAATAATTTACACATGATATAGTCTGTATAAATCAATGAGTTCAAATTGAGGTGAACCAAGTCTCCATAGTGTTGGTATAGAGTGATATGTAAACACACCAGTAGTTACGGGAGTGAAAAACCACCTATTCTAGTCTCTCAAGCAGTTACGGGAGTGAACTGTGAACTGCCACCTAGTTATGTTAATTAGTCAACTAGTCTTCAGTTAACTGATTGAACAAAGAGTAGTGAAGAATTAACTCAGGGAATTAAGGCTAATGCACTACTCTAGTGATGATACCAAGGAAATTTCTAATTATCATGGTGATGATCCCAATGCAACATCTAAACTCAACTCAACTAGTCAAACTAAAGTGTCAACTGAAAGAGAATATTCTCGAGTGGAATATTCTCTCCTAAAATACAGTAGACTAGATAATGAATAATTATGACTAATAAACAAATAAAAACCTTAGGAAAAATAAATCCTAGGTGTGTGTGAAGTAACTCCAACAAGGGGGAGCACAGATTCACTCTCTAGTTTCTTTGACATTGATGTCAAAGGGGCAGAAAAAGGTGTTGTATGTACGCTACAGTTGGAGGTATAAGAAGAATAGTGAAGCTTTTAAAGGTTTCCATCAATGAAAAAGGGGGATATTGTTGGCATGTTTACAGGAATAATTTTCTTTTCATTTATGGCAAGAACAACAATGAACCAAAACTCGAGAGTGAGAAGACGAGAAAGCTCAGACGAGATAGTGGGTTCTAGAAGTTGAGACGAGGTCTAAGAGACAGACTCGCAGGAGGAGAAAAGGTCGAGACCCATGAATACTTAGAAAACCTTCTAAGTTGGAGAGATCAGAAGCTCAAGAGGTAGAGAGACAGTGGTTGTTGGATCACCAATCCAGAGGACCAACAACCGTTGAATTGAATTAATGGAAGGATAGGATAAGCGGGAAAAAACGATTGAGAATTTGATCATTCAAATTTCCTTCAATCATCAGATTGATTTAAGTGGAAGGAAAGAATAGGCAAGGGCTGAGATATGAGATTTTGATCACCTAAATATCCATCAATCATCGGATCAAAATAAATGGAAGGATAGGATAAGAAAATATGGAGAGTCATTGGATTTAATCCAAGGCAAAGCTACATCGTAGAAAGATAGAGCCGTTGATCTAAGATATGTATCAATGAAAAACATTTGTTTCAGGTCTAAATATGTGAGGAGGTTATGCTCCGGAGAAATCACACCGAGAGTTTCATTTTGAGCTTTGAAATTCCTGAAGCTTGAAGATTCAGAGAGCTAAAATCACTTGTCGACCATCAGATGATCCGAAGAAGATTGCAACCATCAAACCATTCAAATAATATCTCAAGCATCATATCATCCAAAGTGAATATGGGTTGTCTGATCTAGAGTGTCAGTTTGAGATTTTAAATCCCCAAAGCCTGGAGACCTGGAGAGCCGAAATACATCCTCGATCATCGTATCATTCAAAATAAATTTCAGCCATGAAATCATTCTAAAGTAGAAAGACATGATAAGTTAGAAGAAGGGCATGCTAATCTTAGTGGCTGATAATTGGGCACGTGGATCTATGGTCGATAGGGCATATCAGACCCCCCCAAAGTTTATTCCTTTAACCATGGGGGGGGGTCTGCTTTGGTGGTATTTTCCATGTGGGACCCTCATACATGTCACCTTCATGTTAAATCAGACCCCCCTCACTCATTATCACTTACCGCCTAATAGTCCCTTTGATTAAACCACCAAACCACTCATTCATACCACCTGCACGCTCCGACATCACACTCCACTACCCACTACACTTCCTACTCGAATACCACGCTCTACCTCCACACTCCACTCCACTACCTACATGTCTCACCCATGTTAGTAGACCACCTTAGCAAGCACACAAGTCATCCAATCTGAAAGATCACTTTGGGTTCATTCTCAACCGTTGATAACAATACATTGTAAGGATAGTGTAAGTTTGAAAAGTTGAAATCTCGAAGTTCTGAAGGGTGAAGTTTCGACAGCCGTCCATATCAATATTTGATTAAGTCCTAGCCGTTGGATTGAACAATGAAAGGATGAGTGTAAGTATCAAATCTGACCATTGATTTGTTTCTGTGAAATAAGCCATCCGATCTGATCCATCCATTCAGGAGCACCACCAAGGGATTGGAGATCGATGGTCATGCTCAATTGCGTGGCCAAAACATGCTCGGTTCTTAATTTTTCTTAAGTGGGCCGCAATCGAAACCATGTTTTTGGAGAAAAGACATGTGGAGGCTCAAGGTAAATTGTGGGGTGAAAAGCAGTTTGATTCAAACCACCTTTGGACACACCCGCAATTGTGTGGTCAGATGAGATCATCACCCAAGTTCATATCGAGAAACGAAGATAATGCTCACTAGACCAAGATCAGGAATCACCTTCTGAATAGGCATTTGGTCACCGCCTCTGTTCACGTGAAGGAAGGGGTGCATAAGCCAAAGAATCCAAAGACGACTAGTTGTAACTGACAAATAAGATGAAGAGTTGCAAATGCCAGACAAGCCAAGGAATCTCAGGATAAAGCCCACTAATGATGAAGAGCTTCAGTAACACCAGAGAAGATGAAGAGTTCGAATGATGATCATATAGAGGACTCAACATGAGATAGACATGCAGAATAGAGAAGAGTGTGGTTTTTATCTTTAGTTATGTAGTTGTTAGGAAGCAATGCAGTGAACACCCTAAAGGGAAGAACAATCACGCAATGAAGAGAATGCAGAGGCATAGTGCATAGAATGGACATGGTGCATAGAGCATAAAATGCAGAAGAACAAAAATCACAAGAAGAGAGAGCAACAAGACACTGATGCAAGCAAATAAGAGGAGTGTAGAAGAACAATGATGAGACTGGAAAGACATTGATAAATATGGTATCACTATGATAAATTTAAGAAAGACAAGATTTATATTTTAGGGTGGTAGGGAGGTGCAAGGGAGGATTTTTGTCCTCAGAGTTTCAAGTGGATGCTTGAACATAGGGAGTTGTAGCTTCCATCTGGTTGCAACTAGAAAAACCAGGGTGGTAGTGTGGTGCAAGGGAGAACTATTGTTATCTGTTATATAGGTTGGTTCCTTTGTGACTGGAAGTTTATGCTTCCATCCACTTGGTGTTGGAACACTCACGGAGTTGGTGCTTCCTTCTAATGGGTGCTAGATAAACTAGAGACTTGGTTCTCTCAACAAGTTTTTTCTTGTAAAATAGAGGTGGTAGCCTCAAAAGGAGTTGGATCTCATAAGAATGATAATGTACAGAAAATAAAGACTACTTATCATATCAAGAAGAAGAGTTTTTATCCCTTTATGGGTTTCCTTAGGAATATATGTCTCTATGTATTTCATGTGTGTGATGGATGTTGAATAATATATTTCTTACTTCCCTGAATTATTGTGATCATCATTGAGGTTTTTGTAATGAGTTTAAAAAGGGAATAATTT
>JZKD02S2197817.1:75415-87288 GCA_000966675.3 Picea glauca | reverse complement strand
GTTCTTCCTAAAATCGACACCATTAAAAATCATTTTGATCCAACACTTCCACTACCTTTCCCTGTGTAAAAGATTTGTCTAGATATGAGAAATCAATCACATTTCTAAGCACAGACCCCATTTTCCCAATGGCCCTCCTTCCTGTCCAAAACTAACCATTTAAAAATCAAAAACTCTATATTTTCATTACTTTCATAGCTAGCCTAAAATCCATCCCTTACAAACCAAGTTAAATCTAAAAGAGAGATCCCTCTCTGAGTCTTGGAGGGCTATATCCAAGACTCGAAGTGGTTCGAGGTTACCTCTATGATTTCCTCAGCAGCCTTAGGCACATTATAGAGCGCTAACATTTTTGGCGAATCCACTGGGGAACTTCTCCAGAGTTGCACTTCAAGTTCGGTTTTGACTTCTGATGGTGAAAAGAAGCCAAACATAGGAAGGTTGTACCATTCACCTGGCGACTCCATTGTTCAAGATCCCAAGCTTCAAAATTCACTAGTGACTTCACTGCTGAAGAATCCAGATTTCAAATCCTGGATGATGCTTCAAGATGACAAGGTATGTGGAAAATCCTATATATTGTGAAGCTATCAATGATTCCAGGGATGAGTTAGCAGATTTTCCAATTGATGAAGTTTCGTTAACAACGACGTTTCATTGTTGGAAATCGAAAAATTTTCCTCATGAAATTAAAATTTGTGTTCTCGAGCTATTTGCTGAAAGACTTGAAAAGGATATTGAGCTTTTGAATACTCAGATTCAGTCTTATAGTTTCCAACATCCAAAAAATTTTATGAGAATCTTACGTCTCCAAAACCAAAAGATATTGTATCATCTTTCGATTTTCTGATTGATGAATCTTTTGTTTGCAAGCATAAGGCTGAAATTGAACAGTTGCAATCATGGTCTAATATTGAGGACACGAATGGGAAAATTATCCATGTTAAAATGGTAAAGGAATACCCAGAGAATCAACAGATAGATCATACATTTATTGACCCAGTTGCAAATTATATGGAGCTCCTTTTCAGAATAACTGTTCAATCATGTTTTTTCTGCAAGGACCCGATCCATCACCAGTTGCCATTACATATTTTAGTTTTTATTTTCATCAAACATGATGAGGAAGCCCAATCATGGGATCAATTGTTGGGTTGGCTTCATTGGCACTTTTTCATTACCTGATTGAAGTAGTAACTGTTAGAAAAGTAGGGTAGGTAGGAATGTGACAATAATCTCATCAGGATGAGCACCTTCTTTTTTGTCTCTTCATAGTTTATTTTCAGTTTATAGTTTGGGGACAGCCCAATGATCAGTTGGTCGGAGAAATTCAGAGTTCAGCGATTCTAGACACCTCCTTCGGAGCTATCTTCCCCAGGTGGAGCCTATGTTAGAACCCTATCTAATAGGGAATCAGTGTTCTGAATAATATTTATCTATTTCAGGCAAATGTGTTTGCTCATGACACATGGCGAAGGTGGTAGAAAGTGCTCGACACTCACTAAGCATAAAATGAGTACCTGCACACAAGCTTCAAGGTGAATTCCGATGCATTTTTAGCAACAAATTGTGGATTGGTTTGAATGGAAAAATTTTTACTCTTGTGGGTCAAATGTAAAGATTGGGTTTATTAGCCTAATTTGGGTTTTATAATCTATGTTTGGTGAATTTAGCAAAAAAAAATGGCCCCTCGGCCTTTGCCTTTATGCAAAGTTTTATGAAAAAAATTAACAAAATTTTTAGCAAAATAGTATTGGCCTAGGGCCAATCTCCGAATGATCGACACCAAGGATAAGCTCCATTTCATGTACCAACAGAAAACACACAAGCCAATGCCAACACCAAACTCCAAAGCCCAAGCCTTAGGCTCACTACATCGAACTATTTTGCAACTATCGTCATATATCAATACCCATTTATATTCTCTTCTTGTGAATGTGGGATATTGCCCACAGAAAGTAAAAGATATATATATATATATATAAAGTGCAGCTTTAAAACCTCGTGCCAGATGTTCGAACCAGAGTCAAGGTGTTGAAAACATAGAGGCACACATGCATAGAAGGCTTATGAGGCCAATATTTCCTCACAGTTCTTGGGCAGTGATAAATTTTTCTAAATTCATTCCACCTCAACAGTTCAAAACTTTGCTACCAGACTTCTAGAATTGTGCAAGACATATGGTTTTCTTATGAACCCTAATTTGGCAGCACCACCGGCGAGATTGATAAATGGGAATGTTGAAGGTGTTGTTAAACATATGATAGAATCAGCGAAGAAGAATGGTAACCCTCTCGAGCTTATCCTCTGCATAATGCCTCAAAAAGATAACAAACACCTTTATGCTATTGTAAAGAGGTTATGTGAGTTGGAATTTGGTGTTTGGACCCAATGTTGCTTGGCAGATCATGTCAAAAAATGCAAGCCTTAGTACATTGCTAATGTTATATTGAAAATAAATGCAAAGCCTGGTCGGCAGAACTCATTGTTGGTTGATAAGCAAAAGAAATCGTCATAGTCATGTCCCAACTGCAGTCCAACAGATGCAGTTGAATTGACTTGTGGAACATTACTTGAAGAAAGCAAATTTGGAAACCATTCGAAGAACTACAGAATCAGAGTTTGTTGTTGCAGATGCAATTAATAAGGAAAATGAAATTTATGAAAGGTCAAAATTGTAAAAGTGTTTGCATTAACCTTTGTGCATGGGCTTTGTCTCAGGAAATGTCTAACCATAGTGCTGTAGTAAAGATGACAGTTTGCATAGATTGGAAAATGAGTTTAGGGATAATATTACTGAAGCTCTCAGGGCTGCAGGTCTTATTTTTGACTACCCTCCTGGAAGTCCTTATCACATAACTGAAAATAATGTGGTTGAAACTGACAATGTAGCTACAAACAAAGACAATGCGATTGGTTGCATTGACAATGTTCTTGATCTAGACTGTCATCTAGTTTTCTTTTTATTACAAGGTCCAGATGGATATATTCGAATACCTGGGAGGGATATTGGCCTACAGAAACCGGGCAAAAAGTCGGCAGATAAATGAGACATATCAGGGCACTCTTTCTAGCTATGTGTATGTGCTTATGTGCATTCACTTTCTATAACAGCACAGACCTCCAATTCTTCCTTGCTTACAGGAAATGGAAGTGACATACCAAGTTATGATTGGTAATATTGAATGTTCTTACTACGATAAAGTTGACAAACTGAAAAACTATGGTGCCAGAAACAAGGAGACCCTTGGTCAATTGCTATTAGCTTTATTTTACTATTGGGCTTTTCATCATGAGTACGCTAATTCTGTTCGCACTGGAGGGCTTCTTAGTAAGAATAAAAAGGATTGGTGACTTCAGATGCCAATCACAACAAGAACAAGAGGTTTGGTTATGATAACATGAGAGGATATGATCTGGATATGTCGATGAAAGACCCCACAGTCGGCACTTAGGACATGCATCTGGTGGCTTCCCAGACTGGTCAGGTTCTAGACATGCTGGCCTTGGTGAGATGGGCACCCCTTAGATAGAAGGGTTGATGACCTATAATCAATTTATTGTTGAACTTGAGGATGATGTATCACCAGCTGAAACAAAGCGTAGATACCAGGAATATATAATAGAGTATATTACCACGTAGAAGCATGCATTTTTGAAGCTCACAAAGATGAGGATTGGTTGAAGGATAAATACGACCCGTCACACCTAGAAGCTGTCATACAAAGGAGAAACGAAAATGCAAAAGCAAATGCAAAGGAGTTACTCTTGGACCTACAAAATGGAAACCACAATTCAGATGATGATGCTGAGGTTAGTGGCAAACAGGAAACTTGTGGCAGCTACGTCGTCATTTTTGAGGTAGAGTTAGAGCAGAAGTGGAAATTTTATTTCATAAATGACAAGTGGCGAAATGACCCAGCGTTGAGGCAACAGTTATAGGGAGGTGGTAGAGATTTTCTATATTCTGAACAGAGATTTAAACACGATTTCTCTCAGTTGGAAACGAATTCGTGACAGCAAGAAGCAAAAACTTAAAAAACCTCCAACATGTTCCAGATGTCGAGCAACAGATATCAAATTTAGTTTTCATTTAATTTGTTGTCTTGTTTATTATGGGATACCATCTGCTACAGGTGTCAATCTATGTAACTGCTTTTCTATTTTTAGAAAGTAGAGTTAAGGCCCGAATCTTGGCAAGGCTGGGGGTTTTTTTTATTATTTATAGAGATGTAAAAAACAAAGAGAGGGTTCAGCTGGGCTAAGAGGAGAGGGTTTCAACCTGTGTGAGCGGGTTTTCAACAGTAGAATGTTTTTCTTTCGGCTGGACCTGAAGTCTTTTCCCTTTTTGCTGGACAGTGGGCTATGTTTGTATTGAAATGTTTTATGTAATTTTTAATGATTGATTAGTAATGGGACATGCTTTTCATAGGATTCCTGTGCAAATGTCTTGGTGGCGTTTTTCCTCTGTTACAGTATTTTCCTGTCCTCTTTCCACTTTGTTTTCAACTTCTCATTATCAAATGATAGTAATAGAGAATAATTTATCAGCAGATACTCTGCATCTGATTATTTGATAATCTTTATGTTTTCTGCTAAAAGCTCAGTTCAAGAATTCTTAGCTGCTCCTTTGCTTGGTTTTTTTCCCCCCTAGTTCTTCCTAAAATCGACACCATTAAAACTCATTTCAATCCAACATTGCCACTACCTTGCCCTGTGTAAAATCTTTTTCTAGATATGAGAAATCAATCACATTTCTAAGCGCAGACCCCATTTTCCCAATGGCCCTCCTTGTTGTCCCAAACTAACCATTTAAAAATCAAAAACTCTATACTTTCATTACTTTCATAGCTAGCCTAAAATCCATCCCTTACAAACCAAGTTAAATCTAAAAGAGAGATCCCTCTATGAGTCTTGGAGGGATAGATCCAAGACTCGAAGTGGTTCGAGGTTACCTCTGTGATTGCCTTAGTAGCCTTAGGAAAATTATAGAGCACTAACAGTCTCGATTGTGGCCTGCCCTTCACTTCTTAAAGCCCGAGAACCTCTTGTCCCCACAATGCGAGGTGACTATTGATCTCACGATATTGATAGTGCTTCTAAATGGAAAATTGATATCTACCTCGTAGGAACCAATAGTTCATATTCACCTATCCCAGATCGATGGTTGTGGTCATTTTGGAATTCCGGACTTCGAATTTGTCAAATCTCAAAATTTACTTCCCTTGAAATACATGGGATTATACCATGCATCCTCTTGACTCAGATGGTGCAGAATTACTTTGGAATATCCGACGATCGACGTTTATTTTTGGACCTTACCCGAAACCCATAACTTCATGCCACTTGTTCTCCTGATCTAACTATTTATGTATACTTTGGATGCTCTGACTGTCGATGTTTACTTTGGGACTCCAAATCTCTGGGCTTTGAGAGTTTCAACTCTCAACTAAAAACTCTCGGAGAAATTTCTCTGAATTCCATGATCTATCACCATGTAGAGAAATACTATAATAGGAAATGTGGCCCAATCAAGCAGGTGACATGTATCACTTCCTAACTGACATTTCAATCATCTGCATGCTAAAAAATTAGTGACACATGGTGCACATTCCATGTGTCCATGTCATCCTCGATGATGTCCACAAGACACATCACCTCGAAAATTATGAGGTCCACATAACTTCCTGGTGAAGTCATTGTGCCTCACCACTTCGACTCTTCAGGCTCTCGAGACTTTGGGAGTTTCCACACTAACACACTTCCAATTATCCCAAGCTCTGATTTTCCAAACCAGCCAAACAACTGCAATGTGTCTCCTTTATCGAACGGTCTGTAACAACTTTGAAATTCAGGAATTCGAGAATCTCAACCCTCAACTCTTTCTGAAAATAATTTTATCTGAGGCTCACGATCTACTGACACATGTCCCCCATAGATCGACGGCTACGATTTCTTCAATTCCTCAAACTTCGGAGAACTCAACTCTCAACCTTTTCTTTCCCCCGAAGTGCATGGATTTCTGCCAAGTTTCCTCCTGGATTAGGCAGCTATGATTCATTTCAAATCTTTGAGGTCCGAAAATCTCAATTCTCAACTTCTCCTCATTCTCCTTTTCCCATAGTGCTTACACTTAGAGCACATGATCATTTGATGCGTTTCCTCCTATAGATTGATGGTCTCTCTCTACTTATTCTCTTCATAGGTTCGTCGCTCGAGTATTAACATGTCGCATCACTGCATTCCTTTCAATTTGTGGGGGCATGCATCGGTGGTTTGGAGTAACCCTCTTTTCTCCACACAATTTTCCTGACGCTGACACGTAACGCCTTGGTGAAAATGTGGTTTGGATTGTGGGACCGCCTTGAGGAATGATCTCCCATGAAAATTAGTTTCACACAATGCCTGATGTCCATTGATCTCTCTCTCCAATGGGATCTGATGGTTGTGACCTTAACCCTTGTCTCCTTTTCATCGAACATCCCCTATTCACCTATCCTTCGATCCAACGATCTTGCATCTCTCTTGATCCTATAGTGACAATCGCTCCCAAATTGGAAGGGGACAATCACAATCCTTTGAACCCCTTACAATGGGTCTTTGATGATCTAACTCCTTCGTAGATTATGCAACGTCGTTCCTCCTGAGATTTTCAACTTCACGATTAGAGTTTGATCTCGACCATGAGACTCTAACCAACAAACCCATCCCATACCGGCCCTATGTTTCAAATAGAAGTTATGATACTAATTTGTAACATTCCTAGCCACCCATAGGCTGGGGTTTTCTACCTTCAAGCCCACCCTTGTTCTTCATACTCTTACGAGTACCTAATTTCATTTAATAAGGATGCATAAGATAAACGGTTTAACAACATGCATATAAATATCTAGTAAGCATGCATAACATAAGATTTATTTAAATGATAACTAAAATACACACCAGAATGCATTCATACATAGATAATAATATCACAACAGAGAGCACTTATCTTTATAAAAAGAAGACACCAACTAGTTATAGACCAAGGATGTTCCACCCAACTATAGACACTACTTCTTTGAATATCAACAACAATGTCACCCCCAAGCCAGGGCTATGAATCCATAAGGATGGTTCTAGAGTGTTACTTGGGTTCCCAAACCAGTCAACTCTCAAGCTCTCATAGGTTTCCCAGCACCCACAACAATCCAATTACCCAACCCTCTCCTACCCAGCCTTTACCACCCAAGATAATGGACCTCCACCCTCCTCTACCATGCAGTGCCTCTGGAATTCCTTCTCCTTCCAAGGATCCAACACAAATGGTCCAAAATCTCAATTCTAGAACTCTCAGGACTTGTAGTTGTGAGAAAAACAGGGCACGGGCCAATGCATCTTAGACATGCAGGTCTCAATTCATGGCTGGATTACACTAGTGACCACTACAAACAACTATCTCATGGCTAATCTTCAGTGGTTCATTTCCCTTTACCAATCCAAGACACAGGTGGGGATGGATCAATGAATGGGTAAGTGGGTGGATGAAAGTTCACGAGGGAAATAATGGTATAAATGCATAAGTGAAGGAGCAAACGAGCCAACGACCAACCCCACAATCAAACCAAGGATGGGCTTAATTATTTTTCATGGGGAATCAAGAACCTCCTGGCCTTCCCCAATAAGCTCACGTAACTTATCCCCTCCCTTATACAAAAAGGGTAATTAAAATAGGAAATAAACATTTATCCCCTCAAGTCCCCTCTCTTGTGGAATCATATCCCCCTATAACTCTATTCCTTGTCCGTCTAGCAGTCAGTGATGTAGTTATTAATAATAATGATAAAAAAAATCACATGTCTTGGGCATACTATCCCTTTAATAATTGTTTGGGCACTCAGGCCTCTCAACATTGTAACAATACATTATTTAAAATGGGGGTCTGAAACCCGAGGTGTTACATTATCTGGAAGGGTGGATAAGAAAGAAGGAAAGGCTCTACAAAGTCATTCCACTTAAAGGAAACCATATTAGGACATGGAGGGAAAGTACTCAGAGAGAGTGAAATTCCCCCCTTGTTCAGAAGGTACATAACTAGAAATGATAAGGACATGGTCAAAAGACACATCACCCCCCAAAAGAAGAGTGGGATTGGTCGAATACTGCATCGGGAATGTCACTTCCTTAGACTTGCCTCTCTCCAAGAGAAGAGTGGGATCGACCGAAAATTTCATCGGCATGACCACTTCTTCAACCATTGGTTGAATAGGATGTGATATATCATTGTCAAGTGACACATCACCCCCCAAAAAAAGTGTGGTGTTGGCCAAAGATTTCATCAACATGACCACTGCATCAACCAAAGAAGGATCATATTGTTGGGAAACTGAAGATGACTCATAACCTATAGGGGCATCAGACAAGGACCATGCTTCTTGTAATACCACAATAGTAGGTCACACACAAGTTAGGTGACCTCCTTTGCAATGTCTACAAAGGAACTTGGGATTACGTCTTATACATCTAGGCTTATCAATTGTATCAGTGCCCCCATCATGACTTGCAAGGGTTGGTGACATGCTCCTAACATGACTTACATAGGCTAGTAGTTGATCTTCAACATGACTTGAAGAGGTTGGTGATGTTTGTGCAGTGTGACTTGTAGTGACTAGAGTTGTAACCCCAACATGACGTGCGACAACTAGTTGCAGGTCTTCAAAATGAATTGCAGAGGTTGTTGACCTATCTCCAACATGACTAGTAGAGGTTGGTGATATGAATGGTTGTGAAGGTATCCTCCCAGATGGGAATGCTTGCGAGGAGAAAACGATATGATATGGATTATCCATATGAGATATCCATTTCCCTCTATTGAAGGAAATTTGTGTGGGGGTTTTCTCATGTTATAAAATTGATCCCACCCCAATGTAATATTAGAGGGTGGAGGAGGATTTTCCATAAAAGAATCATTCGTGGGAAAAGGAATTGTAGACAATGGATAGATGGATGGATATATGAAGTAGAAACATCACAAATATGTGCATTCCACCCTTGAGAATTATATCTAGGATTGGGTCTGGAGGAAGGAGGATTCCAACGCCCCATCGTAGAAAATGACTGAGGGATATACGACCCACCCACTGGGAAAGGATTACAAGGAGACAACATGCCCTCCAACCCAAAACTAGAGTCGATGTTGGGTGTCAAAAAGGAGGACGACATATATAAAGTCATATTCATCATACCATAAGAGAAGTGATTAGAGACTAGAGGCATCGATTGAGTACTATAACAAGGCATCCCCATCAAAAATGTCTCAAGGGAAACAAATATTGATGATGACAAAGTCATACCATTCAAAAATATAAAAGGATACATCCCCATGGACTGAGTTGATCTCATGACATGGGTAGCACTAAATGATGGAGTTACGGGGGTTCCACCAACCTTAATGGAGGTTGGAGTCAAAAAGGTACTTAGAATAGGATGATCGTGAGCCTAAGCGGTGGAGATATATGTACCACACTCATTAACTCTATTACTTTTAGGAGGAAGCTTCGGTAAAAGATCTAATCATGGTGGTAGCTTCAAAATACGAGGAGACTAATGGGGAGGCTAGTATTGCTCCTCGATGATGTAGAAATCATGACACAAAGTGAAATCCGAAGGCCAACTAGTATACAAAGAACACACTCCTAAATAAAAATAGAATCCAAATGCATGCAAACAAGAGAGGATGGTTGATAGGGACCTCCCGAACTAAAGAACATATTTCTCTCCTAGGAGGGGATGAGACTTCCAAAAAATAGAGTGGAGGTAAAAAAATTAGTTCTAAGGACCCTCGTGGGTTTCACAGTGAATTCGGTCATATTCCTCTGGAAAGAAAATATTCCATAAAGTCCATGTGTTTTTCTATCCCTATCTGACTCAGGGTACTTGCCGAATAACTCCTATAAGAAACCTGTGTGGATACCTAGGTCAAGCAACTAAAGTCACCATAGTATAAGAAACTCTTAGGTGAATAGTCATAAGTTTAGTCCATCATATGGGAAGGATATAAAAGTTAGAAATCTCTAAATCATCGCCTCTCAAGGAGGTAAATGCACTAGAAAAATCCCTATATATGACTAGAACCCCAGGAATATCTCTAACGCTAGGAAGGTATTAGAGGGCTATCTATACAACCAACTTCGCAAAACCTAGTGGTTAACTCTGGTGTGAGTGGAGCCTCTTGAGGACAACAATTACACAATGGGTTTCACCACTCCTTGGTCAGACACATACAATGAGTTTTATATCCTTGGAGAAGTTTACTCACAAAATACTATTTCAAGGCCCTATTTCCTCCACTTGTTTGTGTACCTTGAAAAATAAAATCATTTCTAATCAATTTTAATTATTCATCTTTAATTTTAATGGGTTTTTGTTTATGGATAAATTCGTGAGTGCGGACACAGACCAATCTCCCCAAGATCCACCTGGATCTGGAACAAACCGTAACAGAATACTACTCTTTCCCTAGATCTTGATATTGAATGAACTAAGAGAAATGGATAGTGGACATACCTTATGAACGCTCTCCTCTAATCTCTGTTGTTCCTTACTCTGCTCCGATGCTCTTGTGTCGTTCAATCACAACAACACAAACCAATCACAACAAAGGGATTAATATATTCAATATCTAGTCTATACATGTGATCAAGGAATCATGTAATAAGATGACATCAACATTATGGGAAAGGGACATATTCATGTATTGCATTAATTGAAAGAGAAATATACAACCTGAGCCTTGATGTAATAGATCTCCTTTCGATGGCTCTTAGCTCTGACACACACACTTGCTCATGCATGAAGAAGTTCAACCGCATATGATTATTTGTAGTCTCTTGCTGCTGTAGCTTCAATCCTCCATAGTGTCTTGCACCAGTTCTCCGATCAATCTCTAGCTATCTTGCTTGTTTCTTGCTTCTTTATGTTTGCTTAACCTTTTCCATAAGTAATCTTCTCAATATATAGGAGAATATTGATTAGTTACTTGGATAGGGAATGATCCCAAGATATCTGGAAAGTTAGTATTTTGCCAACCATTCGAACTCCAACTCATCCTTCTATAAGATTCCTTCTATAAGGATCGAGAACTTATTCATTTTCTCCTTTAGAAACATGTCCACACCCTAGACATCAACACAGTGCATATAGTCTGCAGTCAAACTGAATGCAGCATGCGGAAATTAATGATTTCCGCAGGAGAGTATAATTCAGCCTGCAAACTACTTCCAAAAATGTGATTTTGAGAAAATGATAAATGTAACCTTCTTCTGGAAAATATTCTTATTGAAGAGTTTGATCTTATATCATCATGACATAATCGTAGCATCATCTCGATAACCAAAAATGTGGATAACAGAATGCCCCCCAAAGTCGGAGAGTGGAACCAGTGACAGTCGATGGATTTTGTAAGCTGCATGTGTGTGGCAAGAACCAAGAGAACATCTAATCGGAGACCTGCCAACATCCAAGCATCAGAAAAATATCATATATATCAATTCTGAGGTAGGCATTCCCATGCTCAGATCATAGACTGATGACATCATAAACAAAGGTCATGGCCACCAATCATACACTGTGGATCCATGTAGTCATAAAATAGCACAGCCATTGGAATACACTGTGGATCTGTGCGACAAATTTTGCAGTCAAGACGACATAGCCACTAGACATACACAGTGGATCTATGTGTCGCAAAAAAATACATACTCCATCGCAACCTGGATTTCAAAGATAATATCCAGGGTCTTCAATCTCATCACCCAAAGTACGAATCTGACCATGTGATTACATGTGTTGAAGTCGAACATGGTAGAAACCACTTGATTACCGGTCATTGATGT
>JZKD02S2197817.1:37100-57391 GCA_000966675.3 Picea glauca | reverse complement strand
TAGATCTCCTTTCGATGGCTCCTAGCTCTGACACACACACTTGCTCATGCATGAAGAAGTTCAACCGCATATGATTACTTGTAGTCTCTTGCTGCTGTAGCTTCAATCCTCCATACAGTCTTGCACTAGTTCTCCCATCAATCTCTAGCTAGCTTGCTTGTTTCTTCCTTCTTTATGTTTTCTTAACCTTTTCCATAAGTAATCTTCTCAATATATAGGAGAAGATTGATTAGTTACTTGGATAGGGAATGATCCCAAGATATCTGGAAAGTCAATATTTTTCCAACCATTCGAACTCCAACTCATCCTTCTAGAAGATTCCTTCTAGAAGGATCGAGAACTTATTCATTTTATCCTTTAGAAACATGTCCACACCCTAGCCATTAACACAGTGCGGATATTCCGCAGTCAAACTGAATGCAGCATGCGGAAATTAATGATTTCCGCAGGAGAGTATAATTCAGCCTGCGAACTACTTCCAAAAATGTGATTTTGAGAAAATGATAAATGTAACCTTCTTCTGGAAAATATTCTTATTGAAGAGTTTGATCTTCTATCATCGTGACATAATCGTAGCATCATCTCGATAACCAAAAATGTGGATAACAGTTTTTCTTACTCAAGAGGTGTGATCATGAAACTGATGGTATGACAACTTAGCATAAAAGAAGAAAATATAAAAACACTGCTAAATACTAGTATTGATTTTCAAAGATATGGTATGCTTCTAAATGTTGTTATTAGAAATCAATCTCTATAATTTCAATGAAGTGCAATATTTCCTAACATGTCAAAGCTAATTTAATGTAGCCAAAAGTACAAATTCTTTGGATAAAATGCAGAAAGAAATATATTTTTGTATTTTCAAAATATTGAAATGAAAATTGAAGGACTAAATAAACAACTTCCAAGGAATACCCTACTACAAGAACAAAGAGACAAGCCAAGAAGGACACTAAGAAGCGACTATATAGACTAGAATGCAAGGAAAACAAAATGAGAAAAATGACACAAAATGAGTTTGCCCAAAATATTCACCAATAATGCGGCTTCCTATCACTCTGTAGGCACTCAACAGTCAGCACAAGGACCCAAGAAGTCTCAGAAACCAACAAAACTCACCCCAAAAAACACTAAAATCAACAAAAAGGATAAAAAAATAGTATGCATGACTGTTCAGGGAACATAAGCATATGTATGCACCCTAATAACTGAAAAATCACATATGTACGTGATTGTCAAGGGAAAACTCACATATTCTAAGGAAGACACTGCCATGGTGAGGTTTAGGCCAAGAAAATCATATGAAAAGAAACATAAATATTGTTAAGAAACATTCGACATGGAAGCTCAAGAAAACAAAGAGAAATGAAGGAGAAAAATCACCCAAACCCCCAAAAGGGATATCTCCCTAGAGGAGTCGCCTATTATGTTACAACGAAAATATCTATGGAAAGGGGTAAACCACAATAGACTAAACGACACCCAGAAATCAACTCTAATATCAAGTATGATAGATAAATAGAGATGCTAACAAGAGAAGGCTAAGATCCTACCTCGTCCAGAGTCCAAACATCTGAATAAGACCTTGATTCTTCTCACGAATGAAAGCTTGATTCCTACAACTTGTCCTCAACAATCAACATATACAAGCATATAGAAATTATATAGAAATTTAACATATAAACTAGCATAATCCATTAACATGTATAAAAAATATGCCCATGGAAAGTAATGTAAATATTTGTGACATATAATTGGACAAGAAAAGAGTATTTCTATTAATGTAATCAATAGAAGTACATAGGTGAAAAACTTTTGTAACAACATATATTGGAACCAATAAACTAAGTTGCTCTAGTTGGGTCTTCACCACTTCAATCCTCCACAAAAGAAAGCTTGCAAGTAGTAGGCGCAATTGAGTTTCTCCTTCTCAATATAGGAAGAGCTTGGAGGATGAACACAATAAGTTTAGACTTTCAAGGAAAAAGTGATGTAGACTCAATATGAAGTGGAAATTATTCAGAGTGTGTTTGATCTCAATGATGTGTGTGTTCAAGGCTTGTATATGGCTCAATTTATAGCCTCCAAATGGAATTGAAGGCTAGGGTTAGAGAGTTTCTAGTACATGGAAGGTCAAGGATCATGGATCTCATAACATGGCATGGAAACTTGACATATTTTAAAGTTTATCACAAAACCCAATGTACGCGGGATGTAATGGAGCATCCTACATATATGCAAGTTGTCTAACTTTGGCCCACGTATATGGACCAAAATTTGTATTTTAACTCTAGAGTGAAAAAACTAGGGGAACTTGAGTGTACAGAGGGAAATGGAAGTTCATTGAATCAATATGCATGGAGTGTGGAAAAAAATTCTATAACACTCGATGCCATGGAAAAATATGGTGTAGTTCCAATGGTACTTAGGGAAGCTAAGGTGGACATCACTAGGATGCCCCCAGTCATACTCATGGATTGTATTGATGGCTAAGCCACATTGGATGAAACACTTGGGACCAAAATGGTGTGAGGGTCATTAAACAAAAGAAAAGGTTCACTAAACAACTCCATAACCTGGACTAGTATGGGGGTATCAAAGTCAGTTAAAGGAGGGTTAAAGTTGGGTGGACAATTTTCAACAACAACTTCCACTTCAACAAGCCCACTCTCCTCAAACTAGAAATGAGACTCTTTTAATTCTCGATCACCTATTTCACGTTGCTTATGAGGTGGTTATACCTTTTTTATGGGCTCAAGTCCTCATAATTGATGAGACCAATATGGTGATTCATCCATGGTGAAAATAATATGTGTAAATAAAAACAAATCAACCTAAGGTCGATGTAGAATCGTAACCAAAGATCACAACACTAAAACATCTAGGACAACAATAAGAAAACCAATGTCTCAGGGTCCCTTCAAAAAAAAAACCCTCCGGGGAGACAAATTCCCCACAATATTGGGTAGCGAAGGTGTGAAGTGAAGTTATGATGATCTACACAAAGTAGCCTTGAATTTTTCAAATACCCTTTGTTAAAGAGGGAACCATCTAGGGAAACTGAGACTATGCATGAATTCCTGCCCTAGGTAATACAAGAACATACCACCTACAATCACCTCTATAGGCTACCTAATAATGGTCACTAATTCAACCACCACACAATCAATGAGCGAGTGAACAGTCACAAGTTCAACCAAATGTAAGGGTAGGGTAACTATGTTTGGAGCTTAGAAAGAGCTACCTCACATATAGGTTTTGCATTAATAAAACCCCCATATATGTAGTAATCGAAGAAATATAGAAAACACCAAGACAAAAAGAGAGGGGTAATCACCCTACTTTCCTTAATGTGACCTTGTTCTTAACTCCTATGTTAGAGGAGTCTCCCCACACACCAGTTGTTAAAATGGGTTTTACACTCTTTAATGACTCTAGGTTTCATTTAGTGGCATGTTGAATCTCAGAATTGTCACGTTTTCATCCTCTTTCCTTTCACCATTCTTCACATTTATCCATATTCTACCACTCCATAAACCATTCTTTAATACCATTTTCATAATTAAATATGGGTTTAGCCTTATTATTTTCCAAATCATTTATTTTAGTATTAAAAGAGAATTTGTGATTAAATATTAGAAATCAATATATTTTTCATATATATCTAAAAGCTTTGTGTGAGCTTTGTAATGTAGGGATATTTGAATCTTTCAACCAAGTTGTATTCAAAATTTTCTTGAATGTTTTCTCCATATTTTCACAATTTGAAGGAAATAATTCAAGATAATTTCAAGGAGGAATATCATGAGAGCATTTGTGTAATTATAGCAAATTGGTTGAGAGAAAAGTGGAGAGGATTTGAAGGGATAATTATTTTGTAATTATAGAAAATTGGTTGAGAGAAAAGTGGAGAGGGTTTGTGTAATTATAGAAAATTGGTTGAGAGAAAAATGGAATTGTAATTATGAGTTGCTTATCTTCTTTTCAAATCACTCATGTATAAATAAGAGGGCTCTCTCCTAATTTTAGAGGAGGAGAGGAAGAGAGAAAATAGAGAAGAACTAATGCATACCCCATGCCCTCGGGTCGAGATCTGTAGAGGATCTTCACTAAAACAATGCCAAGGGTTAATCAAACCCTTTGTTTGAGCCAAAAAGGACTCCAGTTCTCAGGAGTTGGAGAGTCCTGATGTATTTCCACAGCTCTTGGAAAATGACAAAATGTGAAATGTCAACAAAGGTTGACTCCTCCAATGTGCACCACATGTTGCCACTAAATCTGGTTTATTAGAACTTGAGCGAACAACCCAACAATCATTCCTCTTGCTTTATGATTCCCCAAATTTCAAAGTGTTAGAATTATGAAATGGGCTCAACGTCCCATGGAATGCGCGATCGATGGCCTTTCAGGACTCCACGTACTGGGAGTTCGCGATTCTCAATCCCAACTCACTTTCCACACCAATTCCCGAATTCCAAAATAGCGACCCTTTTTCAGGATTTCGTGTACCAGGGATTTGAAACTCTCGGTTCCAAAAATCAATTGTCTCATCTACTTCCCAGACCTTGAAATTCCGAAATTTCACTCCGATGACACTTCATGTTTTGTGAATTTAGGGTTTTCAAAGCAAAGCACCCCGGCTACGTGTCATCAGGATTTCCGAAATGCCAAACCCCAGTATGTCGAAATGCCAATGTTTCACACCAAAGGCACGTCACGTTTCGCGACTTCAGGATTTTCAATGCTAAAGTCTTGATTCCTTTTCATCAAGATTTCCAGTATGCCGAACCTAGAAATACCAAAATTTCACACTTTATTATTCCTTTCGCGATTTGGGTTTTAGAGTGATCAAGGATTTTGGTCTGTACTTCAAACTTATGGATCCCAAATTTCCAAAATAATATGATGGCTCAAACTAATCAAAATCAATGGTTCACATTGATTCTTGATGACGGGGTGGTGGATTCATCCAACTCCTAACCACCTCACAGCTCCTCTGGATCCGACGATCCTCATGACTTCATGATTTCTCCATGGAGAATTCTAACCACCAGATGCACTCCTCAAGGACTTCTGTCCAAACGAATCGACGTTCTCCCTCCTAAACTTAACTTCTATGAGACGATTTTGGCCTCCATCTCCCTTTGAACACTTTAAAGTTTAAATCCCTCCTGAGCTTTGACTTATAAACTCAATCTTCCAAAATGATCCCTGCTCACACTCCTTGTGGAAAACCTTCAAA
The DNA here is from genome assembly GCA_000966675.3 of Picea glauca. NCBI lineage: Eukaryota > Viridiplantae > Streptophyta > Pinopsida > Pinales > Pinaceae > Picea > Picea glauca. The sequence continues at coordinate 52,146 of JZKD02S2197817.1, read as the reverse complement.
TAACCTCTGGTTATTTGGATCTTCGACCCTATGCACTCCTTGCAATACTGGTCCTTCAACCTTCCTTCTGGATTTATAAAATCCAAGGCCTCAACTAGCCTGCGCACACCTTGCACAACTTTGTGCTTCACCTGCACTTCAACTGGTATGAGAACAACGGTATCTCTCCTGAGATTTCTGAGATAAAACTCAGACCCTCATCAACACACACCTTACAGACGTTCACTGCACTCCTTGTAGGAATTCTCAGGAAGAGAAACAATTGAAACTCATTCTTCTCCTCTCTCAGACTTCATACACTCAACATGAAATCATACACATAACACAGCATTGAAACAAATGCATACAGAGAAACAAAGCAACTATAAACATAACATTCAACAAATGTAAATAGTAAGCATCACAACACCATGAAAATTGAGTCAAAGCTTCATATATTAACTCAAGTGCTCCTGTACATGGGTTCTTCTCTACAGCTCTCTACTACAACACTACATCTTATGAATTTTGAGTGATCATTTAAAATCTACCATAATACAAGGATGAGGGTATCTTTATTCGTTTTCCCTCCTATGCTTCTAAAACTATCTAATCTAACATTCATATCTAACTACTTTACATTAACATAATTAAATGCCTAATACATCCACCAGATGAGATTAATCTCTCCAGATCTGTTCATATCTCCAAGACATAAATGTAACTACGCCTTTTCCTAGCTATTACATTAATGCTTCAAATTTCAAAATTTAAACTATTTTCATAAAAACGTGCTCCTTTTTCCCATCTGCGCGTCCAGTTGTTCCTTTGGCTAGGCGCGTGCTTCGACTTTGGCTTTGTACAATGGTCCTGCATCATACTCCCTTGCTTGAAAAAATTCCATGAACTCTTGTTCATGATCTCTTGCATGGTATATCCAGCTTATGAATTGTTGCTTCATCCTCCCAAATGGCATCTTCAACTGGCTGTCCCTTCCATTTGACCAAGTATTCAAAATACTATTTTCTCGTGGTCCTTTTGCTAACCTTTTTGTCAATTATGATTTCCATCTATGGATCTATAGCTACAGGCATTTGTTTTGTCCGTTGAATTTCTTTTTGTTCCTCCTCTGTTCCTACTTCTTTATCTCTGTAAGGGTACACATCCGTAACATTGAATATCAGTGAGATTCCGACCCCATCGGATAATTCAATCTCATATGCGTTCGCCCCAAATTTCCTTATGACCTTGCAAGGTCCAATATTTTTCATTTATACGTTCCCCTTAGGAACCTTTCCTTCCTCAAATGCACAAGAATCAGATCACCAACTTCAAATTGAATTTATCGTCTGTGTTGATCTGCTCTTTGCTTGTACTCTTGACTTGAACTCTGCAATCGTTCCTTGATTTGACTGTGAAGCTCCTTCATTCCTTCTGCAAAGTCCTCTGCACTAGCACTCCTAAATTCATTTTGTTCTGAATCTTTCAATTCAGAAACTCCTCTTGGCTGCATTCCGTATACAATCTGGAATGGAATCTACCCTGTGCTTCTATTGAGTGAATCATTGTAAATGAATTCCACTTGTGGATGAATTTGATCCCATTGACTGTGGTGTTCAGTCACTAGGCTTCTTAACAATTCTCCCAAGGTCCTATTTATGACCTCTGTGTATCCATCCGTCTGAGGACGATATGCTGAGATAAAAGACAAATTTTTCCCCAACTTCTTTCATAAGGTCCTCCAAAAATGCCCTATGAACTTGGTATCTCGATCAAACACGATACTCTTTGGCAAGCCGTGCAATCTAATGACTTCCTTGAAAAACAGGTTCGGAATATGAGTTGCGTCACTGGTTTTCTGGCATGGTATAAAATGTGCCATTTTTGAAAATTTGTCGACTACCACAAAGATCAAATCATATCCTCTCTGTGTCCTTGGCAGTTCCAATATGAAATCCATGCTCATTACATCCCATGACCTTTCATGTATGGGAAATGGTTGGTATAACCCCGTGTTTTGTCTTTTCCCTTTCATGTGCTGACAAATTCTGTAGCTGTCCACAAATTTCTTGACATCTGTCCTCATCCCTGACCAAAAATATGAGCCATTCAACTTTGAGAACATCTTGTCATGACCAAAATGTCCATCCAATCCTCCACTTTGTTTTTCCTTCAGCAAATTCTCCTTCATGGAGCATTTTAGAATACATAGCTTATTTCCCCTAAACAATAATCCATCCTAGATCATGTATTCAGTCCATTGGCTTCTGTCCCTAAGAATTGGATTCTCAGATGCTTCATATGCCTCTTTAAAATATGGGTCATCCATGTACATTTCTTTGAGGTTATCAAAACCCAAAGTCTTGACTCTAAATTCTTGCATAAGCAAATATTTCCTGCTCAAAGCATCAACAACTTTGTTAGTAGTTCCAGAAATATGTTTAATCACAAAAGTAAAATTTTTCATGTATTCAACCCATTTAGCATGTTTTTGGTTCAATTTTTCTTGTCAAGTCACGAATTTCAAAGCGTGATTATCACTGTACAAAACAAACTCCTTGGAAACTAAATAATGTCTCCATTTCTTAAATGCTTGTATGACAACATAGAACTCCTTGTCATATGTGGAGTACTTAACCTTCGCTTCATTCAGTTTTTTTCTAAAATATACGATCGGCCTATCATCTTGGCTCAAGACTGCTCCAATTTCAAATCCACTCGTGTCACACCTGACTTGGAATGTCTTGCTAAAATTTGGAAAAACCAGAACCGGTTGCTTAATGATCTTCTTCTTCAGTAGGTTGAAACTCTTCTCTACTTCCTCTGTCCAGTGAAAATATTTATGTCTCTTCTTCACCGTATCCATCATCGGTGCAGTAATTCCACTGAAGTTTCAGATGAATTTCATGTAGAAGCTAGCCAAACAATGGAAGCTTCGTACTTCAGATATACTCTTCGACGATGGACAATCCTTAATCACCTTTATCTTTTTTGGATCCATTTTCAGTTCATTTGCAGAGATAACAAAACCCAAATAAACGAGTTTTGTTCTCATGAATGATGATTTCTTCATATTAATCAACAATTTCTCTTGCTGTAATCTTCTCATTACTGCAACTAAATGCTTTAAGTGTTCTACTTCTGTCTTGCTGAAAATTAATATATCATCAAGATATACAATGACGAATTTCCCAATGAAATCCTTGAGGACTTCATTCATCAACCTCATGAAAGTACTGGCTGCATTTGTTAAGCCAAATGGCATGAAAATCCATTCATACAACCCCTCATTCATCTTGAATGTTGTCTTCCATTCAACACCTTCTCTCATTCAAATTTGATGATATCCGCTTTTCAAATCAATCTTTGAAAAAACTTTGCTCCACTCAAGCAATCCATCAGGTCATCCATCCTTGGCAATGGAAATCTTTATCTAATGGTAATCTTATTGATTTTCCCTTGAGTCTATACACATTCTCCAGCCTCCATATTTCTTTGGGCTGAGCACCGTCGAAACAGCGCATGGACTCAAGCTTTCTCGAATCAATCCTTTGTCCATTAAGTCCTGGACCTGTCTCTTAACTTCTTCATTTTCTTGTGGCGTCAACCTATATGTTGCTTTGTTCGACCAACTGGCTCCAGGTATAAGATCGATATGATGGCTTATACTCGTGATAGGTGGCAACAAAAAAGGTATTTTTTCCACTACTATATCATCAAATTCTCCCAGCAACTCCTGGATTGCTTCTAGTAAATCATCTATCCTTGTACTAGTCAAAACAATTTTGGGCTTCCTGACCACAATAAATTGTGTATCTTCCTTCTTCTTAACCTCATTAAGAAGTTCCTTCCCACTCATGAGAAGTATAGTGTTGCTCATTTATGTTTTCACCTCTTTATCCTTAATCGACAACAACATGTGAGTCCTACCATTTTTCTCTAGGGTGTATGTGTTCTTTCTCCCATCATGAACTACATTTTTGTCATATTGTCATTGTCTACCCAACAATAGATGACAAACATCCATGGGAATGACATCACATAATATTTCATCTTTATATCCTCCTATTTTAAATTCAACTAAACATTGTTTAGTGACATTTACCTGATGTCCTTTTTGTAGCCATGAAACTCTGTATGGGCTTGGATGTACAACAGTCTCCATCTATAGCTTTTCTACCATCTCTATAGATATGAGATTGTTTGTTCTACCACTGTCCACTATGACCTAGCACACCCTATCCTTATTTTTGCAAGTAGTATGAAATAGACTATTTCTTTGGGATGGGTTTTCTGCTTCCTTCTCCGGCTTCAAGAGAAATTTCCTCATCATCAAAGATATTCCTCCCTCAACATTCTTTCCTTGAGCTTCAATAATGTGAGTTTCGCCACCATATTTCTTCTTATCTAGACACTCATAGGATTTATGTCTAATTTTTCCATAGACAAAGCATTTCACTTCACCTCCTCTACCTCTTCCTTGTCCTTTTGCTCAAGGAAAATTATTTCTATCATCATTCTTCCTTCCCTGTGAGCTTCCTCCTCTCTCGGGTTGAGTTTGAGGTTTCTTCTCCCCTTCTTTAGGTTTCTGAGTCTTGCCTTGGGCAATTGTCTTGCCTCTGCTTTGAGTTCTTCCTCAGACTCTTTGACCTTGCTTCTGGCTCAAATTCTCTTCATCTTTCAGAGACATATGATAAGCATCTTCCATAGTCCAAATGGTGATCATGCTCATCTCATCTTGAATGTCATATCACATACCATTCATGTACCTAGCAACTTTTTCATCATTGCTTTCACAATGACCTGCTCTGATGTTTATCCTGTAGAATTCTTCAATGTATTCCTTCACTGACATCATCTTCTGTCACAAATTATGAATCCTCCAAAACAGAGTGATTTGATAATCCTTGGGTATAAATTTGGCTTTCATCTTTGCAACCATTCTATCCCAGCTTTTGATTTTCTACTTGCCTTTGCAATGTCTGTCAGCCTGCAGTTCATCCCACCATAGTGTTGCATGCCCTTTAAGTCTAGTAACGACATGTTTGAATTTCTTATCTTCCTCGATATCCTCATAGTCAAAGTATTTTTCTAGAGCTCTAATCCAGTCTAGAAGTTCTTAAACATCCAAGTTTCCTTCGTACATTGGAATGCCCATTTTTTCTCTAACACCTATTCTTGCAACAGCCCTGAATAGGCATTCATCTACAACATCTTCAATTGCAACTTCTTCTCCTTCATTTCCAGCTTCATTTTCACTTTCAGCCTAGATGATATCCCTAGCATCGACTGTGCACCTCTGTGTTGTCTCCATAGCATCAAGTATGGCACTTAATTCATGCATCTCTCTTTCCCTTGCTAGATCAGGTATTTACCTATCTCTTCTTCTCAGCAATTCTCTTTCCTCTGGTAGATCAGGTATTTTCCTGTCTCTTCTTCTCAGCGACATGGCTGTAAAGTTTTCTCCCTTCTCTCTGCTACAGAAAGCAAAGAAATTTGTTCTATTCTTTGATACCACACTGACGCAGACCCCCTGCCCTCGGGCCGAGATCCGCACAGGATCTTCACTAAAACCATGCCAAGGGTTAATCAAACCCTTTGTTTGAGCCACAAAGGACTTAGGGTCTCGGGAGTTGGAGAGTCACGATCTATTTCCATAGCTCTTGGCAAATTATGAAATGCGAAACATCAACGAAGGTTGACTCCTCCAACGCACACCACCTGTTGCCACTAAATTCGGTTTTTTGGAACTTGAGAAAATGACCCAACAATCGTTCCTCTTGGCTTATGATTCCACAAATTTCGAAGTGTTGGAATGCCAAAATCATCTCAACTTCCCATGGAATGCACGATCGACGGCCTTTCGGGACTCCATGTACCAGGAGTTCGCGACTCTCGATCCCAACTCACTTGCCACACCAATTCCCGAATTCTGAAATAGCGACCCTTTTTCGAGATTTTGTGTACCAGGGATTTGAAAATCTTGGTTCTAAAAATCACTTGTCTCCTCTACTTCCTGGACCCTAGAAAGCCGAAATGCCAAAATTTCACTCCGATGACACTTCGTGTTTAGCCACTTCAGGGTTTTCAAAGCAAAGCACCCCGAATCCTTGTCATCAGGATTTCCAAAATTATGAACCCTGATATGCCGAAATGTCGATGTTTCACACCAAAGGCACATCGTGTTTCGTGAATTTAGGAGTTTCAATGTTAAAGTCTCAATTCCTTGTCATCAAGATTTTATGTATGCCGAACCCCGAAATACTGAAATTTCACCCTTGATTATCCCTTTCACGATTCGTGTTTTAGAGTGACCAAGGATTTTGGTCTGCACTTCAAACTTACGGATCCCGAATTTCTGAAATGATCTGATGGCTCAAACTGATCATGATCAATGATTCAAATTGATTCTTGATGTCAGGGTGGCGGATTCATCCAACTCCTAACCACCTCATAGTTCCTCTGGATCCAACGGTCCTCATGACTTCATGAGTTCTCCACTGAGAATTCTGACCACTAGATGCACTCCTCAAGGAATTCTGACCAAATGACTTGGCATTCTCCCGCCTGAACTTAACTTCTATGAGATGATTTTGGCCTCTGTCTCCCTTTGAACACTTCAAAGGTTAAATCCCTCCTGAGCTTTCACTTATAAACTCAAGCTTCCAAAATGATCCCTGCTCGCACTCCTTGTGGAAAACCTTCAAATAAACTCTAGTTATTTGGATCTCTAACCCTGTGCAGTCCTTGCAACAGTGGTCCTTCAACCTTCCTTCTAGATTTATAAAATCCATGGCTTCAACTATCCTATGCACACCTTGCACGACTATTTTCTTCACCTGCACTTCAACTGGTATGAGAACAATGGTATCTCTCCTGAGCTTTCTGAGATAAAACTCAGACCCTCTTCAATGCACACCTTGTGGACGTTCACTGCACTCCTTGCAGGAATTCTCAGGAAGAGAAATAATTGAAACTCATTCTTCTCCTCTCTTAGACTTCGTACACTCAACATGAAATCACACACATAACACAACATTGAAACAAAGGCATACATAGAAACAAAGGAACTATAAACATAGCATTCAACAATTGTAAATAGTAAGCATTACAATACCATGAAAATTGAGTCAAAGCTTCATATATTAACTCAAGTTCTCTTGTACGTGGGTTCTTCTCTACAACTCTCTACTACAACTCTACAGCTTATGAATTCTGAATGATCATCCAAAATCTACCATAATACAAGGATGAGGGTGTTTATATTCATTTTCCCTCCTATGCTTCTAAAGATGTCTAATCTAACATTCATATCTACCTACTTTACATTAACAGACTTAAATGCCTAATACATCTGGTAGATGAGAGTAATCTCTCCAAATCTGTTCATATCTCCAAGACATAAATGTAAGTACGCCTTTTCCTAGCTATTACATTAATGCTTCAAATTTCAAAATTTAAACTATTTTCATAAAAACATGCTCTTTTTCCCATCTACGTGTCCAGTTGTTCCTTTGGCTAGCCACGTGCTTCGGCTTTGGCTTTGTATGATGCTTGTACATCATACTCCCTCGCTTGAAAAAAATTCATGAACTCTTGTTCATGAGCTCTTGCACGGTCTGTCCATGCCTATGAATTGTTGCTTCATCCTCCCAACTGGCATCTTCAACTGGATTTCCCTTCCATTTGACCAAGTATTCAAAATACTCTTTTCTCCTAGTCTTTTTGCTAACCCTTTTGTCAATTATGCATTCCATCTGTGGCTCTACAGCTACAAGCATTTGTTTTTTCCATTGAATTTCTTTCTTTTCCTCCTCTGTTCTTGCTTCTTCAGCTCTGTAAGGGTACAAATCCATAACATTGAATATCGGTGAGATTCTGACCCCATCGGGTAATTCAATCTCATATGTGTTTGCCCCAAATTTCCTTATGACCTTGCACGGTCCAATATTTTTCATCTTCAACTTATTATACATTCCCCTTGGGAACCTTTCCTTCCTTATATGTGCAAGAATCAGATCACCAAATTCAAATTGAAGTTCTCGTCTGTGTTGATCTTCTCTCCACTTGTACTCTTGAGTTGAACTATGCAATCGTTCCTTGATTCGGCTGTGAAGCTCCTTCATTCCTTCTGCAAAGTCCTCTACACTAGCACTCCTAAATTCATTTCATTTCGAATCTTTCAATTCAGAAACTCCTCTTGGCTGCATTCCATATATAATCTGGAATGGAATCTACCCTGTGCTTTTATTGAGTGAATCATTGTAAGTGAATTCCGCTTGTGGTAGAATGTGAACCCACTGACTGTGGTGTTTAGTCGCTAGGATTATTAACAAATCTCCTAGGCTCCTGTTTATGACCTCTTTCTTTCCATCCATCTAAGGATGATATGCTGAGCTAAAAGACAAATTTGTTCCCAACTTCTTCCATAAGGTCCTCCAAAAATGCTCTATGAACTTGGTATCTCAATCAGACATGATACTTGCTTGTAATTTACTTTCCTGCAAGCATGTTTTCTTTCCTGCACAATTGTTTACTTTATCACAAGTGTATTTTCTTTCCTACATAATGTGTTTACTTTCCCACATGCATGTTTTCTTTGTTGCACAATGTGTTTACTTTCTCGCAAGAGTGTTTTCTTTCCTTCACAGTGTGTTTGCGTTTCCACAATTTATTTTCCTGCCAGTGTGCTTGTTTTACTACAAGAGCACTTTCCTTTATGAAAGTTTCATTTCTTTCATTTTGAATTAGTTTATGCTTTTATACGAGTTTGCTTTTTATTTTGTACCTATTCATCTATGATTTTACACTACTTTTATACTAGTATTGTTTTGTAATGTATTGTACTTCTTTGTACAAATTTTCCACTTGTAGTATCTAATTTGAATACCAGTAAGATGATTGTAGAATGAATATAACCTTGGAACAACTCTCTCAGATCCTAGCAAAATCCAAGATCTCATCTTCTCAACAAGATGAGAGATTGATAGAAATCAAAGACTTAGCCTCTCCTCTTGAAGAAAAAGAAGAATAGACACTCGAAGAATCAAATGAGGGACAACTATTTGAATAAAAAATCGAGGAGGACAAACAAGAGAATGCAATTATGCTAAATCAGAACAAAAATCATGCATATGAAAGCCTCATTGAATGGTGGTTTCAAGTGAGTATCACGACAGTTCAATGTTTTCTTCCCTATTTCTCTGTATCACATTTACTGCAATTGATTTCTCATACTCCTGTACATTTTTATTTTCAATTTTTGAAATTTCATGTGAATATATTCTTTCTCCTATTACACAAATGGTTAAATTGGAAATTTGCTTACACATAATTAATCTCTAACTTCTAATTAGCATAGAGTAGGTAGGATGTTATTTTCAGTTTTTGCATTAAATAAGTTTTAAGTTTTGAATAAGTAGGAAATTTCTCTGTATCGCATTTACTGCAATTGATTTCTCATACTCCTGTACATTTTTATTTTCAATTTTTTAAATTTCATGTGAATATATTCTTTCTTCTATTACACAAATGGTTAAATTGGAAATTTGCTTACACATAATTAATCTCTAACTTCTAATTAGCATAGAGTAGGTAGGATGTTATTTTCAGTTTTTGCATTAAATAAGTTTTAAGTTTTGAATAAGTATGCTCTCCTTCGAGCTTCGTGTGATCTCAAGGATTAGAAAGTAGGATGTCTCTAATGTTTTCATGAAAAACATGTAAAAAATTGCTTCAATTTTCGACTTGGGATCCCCATTTGCTAAAAAAATTTGTTTGAATTTTTCTTAAAATTTCCAATTTTGTTTTTAAAATAGTAATACAACAAATAAATAATAAATAATAAACCGATTTTTTTTTTTTTAAATTGCAGTTGTTTTTTTTAAATGTAAAATAAAAATTTCAGGCTGAGACTGTCAAGCTTGCGCCCACACTAAAACATGAAACACAAAAAGGTCCCCATTCATTTGCAACTTTGATAAAGTGGTTGTCCATTAGTTTATTGAACTTTCAGAAGGATATAGTGACTGGGTTATCTTCTTCAAAAAATGCCCCACATAGAAACATATTGAAAACAAGATAAAGAACTTTGTGCTCCTGTGTCTACGCCTTCCAGAAACCAATTTCATCGGCATTTTGATTTTATGGAGAGGCTAAAGTTTCAATATTGAGCCAACAAATGAAAGTATCAAAATCCCTCTCCCATAATGGTTGAGCATGCTTGCTCTGCCTTTGGTCGAGTGGCTCGTATCTCACTTTATACTTTCAAAAATATTTTGATCAAGCTTATTCTTTTCTTGATCGTGGTCCTCCAAGTTATGCCTTTTGAGATAGTTATCCAGATTAGGACCTTCGTGATCAAGATATAGAAGCATACCCAATAACATAGGCGATTATTTCAACTTTCGGTACATAAGCGTAGATAGATCCATCCATTGAAGAAAGGATAGTTTAAGCACCATCCTTTATATAGTTGATAGATTCCATATATACCACCAGAGGACTCATTAATGTAAGATTTCCTTGAGAATATATGATGGCCTCTTTAATAAGTATGTTTAATCCTTACTTTTTGTGTAAGGAAAGTCCTATCATAGTGATTCCTTTATGTTTCTTCATGGATGCATTAAGAACATAAATTAAACAAAACCATGCCATTTACTTCGAGTGAAAATGTGAGGACTCGCATACAAAGAGTTCTTTCAAAGAAGACAGAGGAACAAAAATGTTGCGAAATCGTATAATTTCCTTTGCATTTGGATTTTTAGTTACAGGCATTGCCATTGCGCACTTCATATGGAAGGATTTGTGGTCTAGCCATGCGGTCGTTTCATTGCATTCACCGACTAATTTTTCTTTCTGGCTACTTTCTAGTCATTTCATTTCATTCACCGACTAATGAGGTTGTTTCATTTCATTCATAATGTTGCTTTCTGGCCGCATAATGCCTGCAGTGATAGTCGGTGAATCCCACAGTGATAGCAGTAACTAAAGTTAGATGGTTCCAACCATATATCTAGTGAGGGGAAGGGTGTGTTTGTTGTAACTAGACCTAAAATAGTATGAATTAATTAATCGAAGAAAGATTTAGGAAATGCTTCATCCACGTATCATCTTACTCCCTTTGCGGTAGTTTTTTTTAACTGTTTCAAACCTGCGTGAGCCCACCCAAGAACACATACACAACAAATCTCTTAGATGTTGGTTTCATTGCTATTTCCATCCCCTACCATTTATTTCACGGGAGTTTCTTACTGGATACAACTTATGCCTTCCCATTTGTAGGTGAATGGATGAAATGGCTATATTTGGATGTAAAAATATGTTTTCTATGCTTGGAAGAAAAGGATTTCTCAACATTGGTTGAAGCACATGCATGAAGTGTTGGGTTAAATTCATTGACAACATCAGTGACTATGAATGGAATTGAATATTTTAGTAATCTTAGTGGTGGGCATGGGTAGCAAGATTCTTGATTGAAGACACACCAACTCATCCTCAAAATATCTTTTCAAATGATCGAGATCTTTATCAAGATCATTGATTTCCAAGTTATAAGCCTGCATTAGAGAATACTGGCTCGTAGTTTGGATCCTGAGAATAATCTTGTCTTGGACAACTGAGAGGGGGGGGGGGTGAATCAGTGGTTACCATGCTTAAACAATTATGCTTCTTCAAAAATATTTACAGGGAACTCAAATGATGATCACAATAATGGGAAATAAACAAAGGCACATTCAGCATCAGTCACATATATGAGAAGACAAAGATAGATAATTCCCGAGGAAACCCATACAAGGTAAAAACCTCTTTTTCTTTATATGATAATTATTATCTACATTCTTTACATTATCATACATACGAGCACCAAATCATTGTGAGGCTAAAACCTCTGTTTTTGCAAGCTACAACTTGCTGAGAGCACCAACTCTCTATTTTCTCTAGCACCCACTAAAAGGAAGCACCAACCCCCTGGTTTCTCTAGCACCAACTAGAAGGAAGCACGAACTCCCTGGTTTCTCTAGTACCAACTAGAAGGAAGCACCAACTCCCTGTGTTCTTTAGTACCAACTAGAAGGAATCACCAACTCCCTGTGTTCAAGCACCCACTTGAACCTTTGAGGACACCAGTCCTCCCTAGCACCTCCCAACCACCCTGAATTATAAATTCTTTGTTACTAAAAATTATTACAACAATATAAAATTATTCAATGGCTTACCATCCCTATCGTTGTTATGTTACACTGCTCTGCCCTGTCTGCATCAGTTTCTTCTACACACCTCTGTCCCTTTCTATTCTTTGGCCTTTTATTATCTACGCACCATATCCCTTCAATGCACCATTCATCGACTGTGTATTTCTGCTCCCGCTTTCTCCCTCCTGGTACACACCTTTATTGTCCTACATAGCGATAACCCTGTCTCTTCTTTGTTTGGAATTATTATAGTCTTTGTTGTCTTTGTGCATGCAATATTTGCAATTCCTCTGCATGCTCACTCCACGTCAAATTCCTCCACAACTTGAGTGCTCTGTCTGATCATCATCGTGACTCTTTAGCTTCTCTGGTCGTTTCCACTCGTTCAACATCACTATATCTAGTACTAATATTCCTCATCCTTTCTGGCAGTTTGAGACTCTTTGTCTTCTCTGTGACAGTCAAGCTCACCTTCTCTGTTCTAGTTACAGGCCTCAATTCTCATCTAGCTGTCAATCACCTCCACGAACATATTCATCCCTCTTGAAGATTCCTAGAGGCTCTTCACCTTCTCTTTCAATCATCCCCAAGTGTCTTCGAGTCCTCTAGCTAAAAACATCACTGGTTTCTGGAAGTTACACTATGTCATGCTACAGTAGCCCTCCGATCTTATTCAAATTCACCTGCACTGTTGGATTGATTCCATGGGATCTTGCATTCATTTCAGCATTCGACAATTCAACATTCGTGTAACCATGTGTCTCGAAATCCCTAGTCATGATCCCTGAAAAGGAGATTGGTTGCTCTAGCTCTTTCCTCCATCTCTCACTGATGTGACCAAGGGCTGTGACCACAGCCTTATGCATAAGGCGCTTTCACGATTTCGCATTTCATGAATCTGGAGATGAGGCATCTCAATTCTCCAAGTCGCGATCCCCGAAACCCTGAAATAGAGTGGGATCAATGGTCCTAATCAACACTTGATCTAACGGCTCAGATCATTTCGCGATTTCGCATTTCGTGATTTCGACATTCTTCATGTTCAGTTTTCTTGTCACTACCAAGTCCCGATCCACGAAACTACGAAATGGGATCGGATCAATGATCCAGATCACATCTTCATATGATGGCTGCGATTAAGTCGTGATTTTGCATATCGCGATTTTGGGATTCCTCTGGTTATTATTCTTTGACATCTCCAACTCTTGATCCAAGAAACTTTGAAATGGACTAGGATCAATGGTCCAGATAAAACCTTGATCTGACGGCTCAGATTACATCGCGATTCCACATATCGTGATTTCAGGATTCTTGTGGTTATTAGTCTTTGACATCTCCAACTCTCGATCTGCGAAACTCTGAAATGGACTGGGATCAACGGTCTAGATCAAACCTTGATCTGACAGCTCATATTAAGTCGTGATTCCACATATCACAATTTCAATATTCTTGTGGTTTATTATTATTTGACATCTCCAACTCTTGATCCACGAAACTCCGAAATGGACTGGGATCAACAATCCAGATCAAACCTTGATCTGACGGCTCATATTAAGTCACAAATCTACACATCGCGATTTCGAGAGGTTAGGGAACCCCATTCCTTTGACTCTTCAGTCAACGAACTGATGATATTTCCCCACGTGTCCTACCTAATGATAGACGGTCCTCCTTCTTTCTGGATTTTGTGAGCCCGCTACTCCTTGCACTTTAAAGAACGTGTATGTTCTCCTTGATCCGATGATGATCAGATCCCGTGCTTGGATTTAATTCCTGAGATCTATCCCCCTCTTCAGTGTTCTCTTCTTGTCTACATTGAGATCTGACAGCCATCGGGAATTCTAAATTGTTGATCCAACGATCACTGTTGTTGTTCTTCCCTGATTATCACTGCACTGTTGATCATCATTGTTGTACTTAAGCCATCATCGTTGTTGTACTTTCCATCAATGACAAGCATATGCTGCATGTAAAACATGCCAACAATCTCCCCCTTTGTCATTGATGGAAACTAAGGCACTTGAATTCTTTTCTCCCCCTTTGACATCAATGTCAAAAAAGAGACATGCTCCCCCTGAGCTGTTGCAGTAATTTTAAGAGGCATTAGATATTCAAGCAATACAAAATTCCCCCTAACAAGATGGACTATTTTAGGTGTGAGATGCAATGACACCCAACTTCTATCTGAGATATTCAAAAGGTGTCTTGGCTAGGGGTTTAGTAAATATGTCTGCAATTTGTTCTGTAGTGGGAATGTAATGGACCTGAACAATTTGATTGGTGACCTGCTCTCTTAGAAAATGATATTTTATGGGAATATGCTTGGTCTTGGAGTGGAAGATGGGATTTTTAGACACACTGATGGCACTAGTGTTATCACAATGAATTGGGATCGATGCAGTGTATTTTACCTCTAAGTCTGCAAGTGTCTGAATCATCCATAATACCTGAGTGCAACAGGTAGCAGTAGAAATGTACTCTGCCTCTGTGGTTGATAAAGAAATGGAACCTTACTTTTTACTAAGACATACTACTAAATAATCACCCAGGAATAATGCTTCTCCACTGGGGATTTTTCTCTCATCGACACAGTTTTCCCAATCTGCATCTGAGTAGGCAGTTAACTAAAAATTTTGATTTTTGGGATACCACAGACCAAAAGTCATTGTTTCTTTTAAATATTTGAATATCCTTTTGACATCTTTCAAATGACTATGTTTGGGTGCAGCTTGATATCATCCTACCATTCCTACAACATGCATTATGTCTGGGTGAGATGCTGTGATGTACAACAGGCTTCCTATCATTGATCGATATGAGCTTTGATTAACATCAGGTGAATCATCATCCTTGCTTAATTTACATCCAGT
>JZKD02S2197784.1:25885-40276 GCA_000966675.3 Picea glauca | reverse complement strand
TTGGTATCCTTATAGGAAATGGTATCATCTTGTTGATTTTTTCTTTTAATATCTAATTATGTTTTCTCCATTAGTTATTTAAGGAATAATGTTAGCATATGTATAACAACTATGTTTAAGGAATACTGTTAGCATATGTATAACAACTATGTGGCAATGGAATAATATTGGTAAATTTTTATGAATAAGTTTTATATAGTATACTATGTTTTCGTCCAATGATGAATTGGTGGAAGTTATTCTACACTGGTTCAGGTTTTGTTTTTGATGGATGGTACACTTTCATATTACCTAGGTTCCCTCAAAGTGACATTTACCAAAGGGGAATACACCAAGGATTATCCAAAACCATCCTCTTTTTGGTGAATAAAACAGGTTCAAATTCAAACGAATTTCGGGTGCTAGTCATAGTTCTACAAGATTGAATTCCCATGGCATAGTTTATTCATGCCCCCAAGGGTTTTTATGGCCTCTAAATCAACCCTGAACTTCAAAATTTTGAAAATACCATAGGATTGAGTGAAACTTGGAATTTTTGTTTTGTTGAATTCTAGTAATAGTGGATTTTTTTGGTCTATTTCGGATAACCCTTATAATTCTCCATCCCAAGAGTAAATGTTTTGTTAAATATAAACCTGATCTAACTCAATCATAGTAGACACAAATAGACTCCACTAGCATGTTAAGTGGGATAAGGGAGAAATAAATCCTGAGCTTCAACCAATGAAAGGTCTTGCTATTTAAAAAAAAATAGTTATATTTAACATGTAGATATGATCATACTCGTCACAACAATGAAGGATGGATACCTGCATACATATCATGTACATAATAAAATTAAAATTTACATAACTCTATACTTAATATAAACAATATTTATCATCTAAGCATATAGGGGCTTTCGCAGTGCAAGATATTAGATATTATTTTTGGGATTAACTGCGTAGTGTAAGTCATTAATTAATTAATGACTTACACTACGCAGTTAATCCCAAAAAAATATCTAATATTTATCATCATCAAATTGATATTATTTTTCTAAGAAAAATCTCACAGGGAAACCTAAAGGATGTTTTCCCACATTCATGGATGACATCTCTAGTAAATCTATAAGTGTAGACTAGTGCACCTCATGTTTGTGTATACTAGTGTGCCTCACCCAAAGGGAATTGAACCAGATGCATCCCAACATTGAACTAGCCAAATGCCCAACAACATATGCTACAACTAGAGACATTAACCCTCCGACTCTCATCAAATTGGTATATGATATATCGATGTTGATAGTTTTTTTTAATGGAAAGGACTTAGTAGATGATGGTCTAGTTAATATAGGACATTCATTTAATTTTAGTTAAACCACCTAGCTCAACATCCATCCCTCCATTTTTATGCTGGGAGTTTTTCCAACTACTCATTTATGTTAGTCATGTGCTTGGTAGTTTCTCATAAATAATTATGTATTCATTACCTTATCTCACATCTATACACCTACAAATTGGACAAGTTTACACAAATAATTTCACCTTGGATTTCAACTTAACCTTCATTTATCTACTTGTTTCCTTTAAGAATCCAAACATATGTATTCATACATTCATATCCAAATTCTTGTTTTATTTGCTTAACAATTTGATATTTTCCTTCTAAATTCTCAACAAAATTGTTGCGATGAGTATAGGTTTTCCAAGCACTCTCAAATTTAGTGGAGGAGGACAAGGAGGCCATTTATAGTGAAATGTGGACTTATGTTGGGACCAAAATCATTATATGGGGATGGTCGAGGTTGGGTATATGTTGTACATGCATGTTATGATGCTGTGAGACATTTTGTAGAATACTCTTTTTTGGGGTGTTTTTTCCGTTAGAGACATGCATCATAGTATCATGGTTTGGAATTATCAAATTTGTTGAGAAAAAATATCCCTCAAGTTCAAAGATCACAAAAATTGCAACCAAAATAAGTGATGTAGTTAAAAGATCACAAAAATTCAAAAAAAAAAAGTAATGTGATTCATCTTTTGCTAATGGATATAAATACCATTAATATTAATTTTCTTTATTTGTGTGTCTTAGTTAATAAAACCAAAATAAGATTAAAGAGTTGTCTATGAATTTTCGTGGATAAAGGTTTTATTTTTATTTATTTTATTTTATTTATATTTTTTAGAGGTGTAATTTGTTTTAGAGAAACTATTCATAAGATTTGGTTCATGTACACATTAATTCAGGTAGGGATGTTTGAAGCAGATATTTCGGTAGAGTATACATCATTGTTTGTTTCCCACTCTACTAAGTGACATGATATGGCACATGTAATATTTTAAACAAAAAAAATTCTTCTTTATTTATATATTTCTACTATTCTCCTATGTGGACACAATGGAACATGACTCTCTACATACCTTGATTTTTATTCACTTTGAATTCCCAACACACACCTTCGTCTTTCAACTACATTGATTATAAAATAATGTTACTTAATTGTAGAGTGCATGGTAGTCCCCTTGTGTTTGGTCACTAATTTTCTAAGTCAACACTTTTAATTAACATCTCAGATTATTGAAATGTGATACCATTTTGTAATACTGAAAGTTATGTATGTATCCTAGCTATAAAAACCACGTAACACTTGTTGTACATGTGTTGTATTCTTTGTTGGTTCCTAGAGCAAAGCGGTATGGGTCAGCAGGCACCTGAAAGAAAAAAAAATTGAGTTTATTTTTTGTCTGTTTGTTTTTGTTTTTGGTTCATTTTTTTTCCCATTGTAAATTAATTATTGTTAATGAATTATGGTTTTAATATAATCAGAGTTAACATATTAGGGTTTTGGATGCTGTAGAATACCTAATTATTGTATTTTCAATAGTGAAGTTAATACAATGAGAAAGAGATAGGTGTCTCTCTCAAGTTGGTTGGTTTTCCTAGTTAAGGGATTCCAAGGTCAATATTTGTATATATATTGTGTGTGTGTGCCATTGTTAGTCTTAACTTTTCAGATTTTGTTAAAATAGATTTTCTTGCATAGGTTTATCAAACTCTTCAAGTGTTATGAAAACAAGGTTATTAGCCTTAGGGTGATGCCTTTGTTGCTAGGGTTTAGCTCATTCCACAAAGAGAAAATGTATATTGGGTCTACAATAAGCATATGCTTGAGTGGGAGCTTTGAGTAGTGAATATTATGTAAATAAAATGGCAAGTAGTTCAAGAATATAAATAGAGAAATTTAATGGCTAGAGCTTCAATTTATGGAAGCTTAAGATGGAACATCTTCTTGTAGATAGAGAATAATGGGTTGCTATGGATACATGTACAAAACCTACCAAAATTTCGAAAGAATATTGGAGAAATATTGAAGGAAAGGCGAGAAGTACAATTCAACTTTGCCTCTCAGATTTAGTGTTGTGAAATTCCTTTGGAGAAGACACTACAAATAAGCTATGGGAAAAGTTAGGGAATTTGTATCAATCAAAGTTCCTAGTAAATAAGTTGTTTCTTCAAAGAAGCTATATCATCTTTGGATGGAATATGGCGAATTTGTGATAGAGCATTTAATGCCTTCAATACTTTGGTAAATCAACTTGTCTTAGTTGATATTAAGATGGAGGAAGAAGATAAGTGTATTACCTTGTTATGTTCTCTGTGAGACTCTCAGGATAATTTGGTTGTAGCAATTGGTAGTACCACTCAATCCACATTAAAGTTTGAAGATGTATTTGCATCCTTGTTACTAGGGGAAATGAGGAGAAATTCCATGGAGGGTGTGGCTAAGGATATTTTATCTATAATAGGTTGGCCCCGAGAGAGAAAAATAAGTCTTTAGGGGCCAAATATAAATCTAGAGGTAGATCTAAATATCTAGGGAAATCTTTAATGAAATGTTGGAAATGTAGTAAAGTTGGGCATTATAAGAAAGATCACAGATCTAAGAATGTTGATATAGGTAATGAATTTGATGATACTCCTTCGATAGAAATGAAAACCTCCACAAAAGTAGGGGGTGATGTTTACGTAGCATCTACAAGTACACATGGCCTTCGAGGTATGACATTACATGGTAAATGTATGGTTGAAGGTATGTATAATTGATCGTTACTTTCAATTTATGTGGGCATTTTATAATGGTAACAAAAATTGGATGAGATTTCCATCTGGTGCTACAAGAGAAAAATGAATCTTGGAGTTGATATGCAATGATTTGTTTTGGACTTGTTCCTATTCCGTCACTAGATAAATTTGTGCATTATGTTTCTTTCATAGATTATTTCTTGAGGAACAGATGGGTCTATTTCCTACAAAATAAATATAAGGTTTTTGGTAAATTTAAAGAGTTTAAGGCTCTTGTAGAGAATTGGACACAAAATAGAATAAAGGTGTTGAGGATAGATAATGGTGGAGGTTCAATGAAAATTAGTTTGAGGAATTCTGTAAAAAGTATGAAATAGAAAGGAAAAATACTATTGCATACAGACCTCAACAAAATGGAATTGTAGAAAGACTGAAAAGTATGTTGATGGAAAAGGCAAGAAGTATGCTCAGTGGTGTAGTGTTATCACAAGAATTTTGGGCAAAATAAATGGGCATTGTGTGTTACTTGGTAAATCGGTCACCTACATTAGCTTTGGTAGATAAAACTATGCATGAGTCATAGAATGGTAACTAACCCTCTCTTAAACATCTTAGAGTTTTGGGTTGTGATGATTATGTACATGTTCCAAAGGAAAATAGGAAAAAGTTGGATAACAAAGAAAAAAAATGGTATCTTTATTGGTTATAAAGATGGTATAATAGGTTATAAAATTTGGAACCGATTACAAAGAAGATGTTTAATGTCATGATTTAGTATTTAGAGAGGTTTAATTTGTTCCCAAATAGGAATTCCAACCAAGGGAAGAAGAAATAGAGATAATAGAGTTTGATTCGAAGGGTGAATAATTTGACTCAACAAAAGAAGACAAACCATAAGAGGAAGAACCTTGAACTCTAGTCTTGAGTAAATTAGTTTGGGATAGAAGGAAACTGGAAAGGCATACCTCACATGATTTTCATTCTAGTTTTATTCTGTCTATCACTGATGATGAACCTATAACTATGAGGGAAGGAATGGCTTCAGAGGATAGTAAACTCTAGAAAAAGGCCATGGTTGAAGAAATGGATACCTTTTGGATTAAAATGAGACTTGAGATCTAGTTGAATTGTTAGTTGGAAGAAAACCCATCTGCTAGAAAATGTGTGTTTAAGAATAATTTGAATGTAGAAGGTAAGGTGGAGAAGTATGAATCTCACCTAGTAGCAAAGGGATATTTCCAAGTGGAGGGATTTGAGTTTGGTGATATTTTTTCTCACGATGGAAAAATTTACTTCTATTAGATTTCTTTTGGATATCATTGCTACTTTTGATCTCGAAGTAAACTAGATTGATGTGAATAAAACATTCCTATATGGGGATCTTGAATAAGAAAACTACATGAAACAACTTGGATATTTTTCAATGAAGGGAAAGAATGAGCTAGTTTGCAAGATGAAGAAGGCCTTGTATGGATTAAAAAAATCACCAAGAATGTGGGATCAAAATTTTGATACTTATATATTGGGACTACAAGCAAAGATGATTACTATGTGTATTACAAACATGTTGGTGATCATTTTGTTTATGTGGTCTCATATGTTGATGATATATTGTTTATTGGCTACAACAAGGAAATAATCAAGGATTTCAAAGCTCAGTTGTCTTCTAAATTTGATATGAATGAAGGCTTGGTGGGTAAATTCACGAAGGTGGGTAACACTTTCGTGACAAGCGAGTCTCAAAAATTCCAAAAGACATATTTTTGGTTGAACATATATTTCTTTCAGCCAAAAGTACTGGTTTTTCAGCTGAGACATGTTTCAGCCAAACCTTGGAACATCAAATCGAATAGTGCTATGATGATGCCCTTGATTTTCGTGTACAATTTTAGACAGTCTGATTTTTTTCATCCGGCGACATATTTTCGGTCAAAAGATATTTCGGCCGAAACACTCTTTTGATCAAAAGACGTTTTCGACTGAAAGATTCTTTCGGCTGAAAAATCGTTTATATATTTGAACCACATCGCTCCTGTAACAGTTTTTATGAATTGATGAGGTTGTGAGCATTGTGGACATTGTGAGCGATGTGGACATTGTCAACATTGTGGACAGGTGAACGTTGTAGCCAAGGGTGGACGCTGCAGCTAAGGGCATAAGTTATAGTTGAGGGTGGGTGGGAAGACGTTGTTGCTGCTTGTTAGTTGCTGCCGCGGTCAGGCAAACGTTGGAGTTGCGGGCTATCAGGTAAGTTCCAATTTGGATTTCGTTTTTGTTTTGTTTTTGAATTAGTTTTAATATTAGATTTTTGTTTTAAATTTTGGATTTAGATTTAAATTTAGAGTTTTGACAGGGCCATATTCGGCCCTGTCCATTTACAGGGCTGAATATGGTTCTATCCCTGTACATGGAAAGGGCTGAATACAACCTTGTCAAAACTCTAAATTTCCAAAAAAATAATTTTTTAGTAAACTTGATACGTGTTTTAATTTTTTAGAGTTATGAAGAGTTAGGAAAAAAATGATATGAAGTGTGTTAATATCAGTTTTATTTTTAGTTTTTTTTATAGTTGTCGTTTTAATTTTTGCATATTTTATAGTTTTGACAGGGCCATATTTGACATTGTCCATGTACAGGGACATGCCCGAATTCTTTCCTGTCCCTATAAATGGATAGAGCCATATTTGGCCCTGTACATGTACAGGGAGAGGCTCAAATTTGAGCCTATCCCTACACATGGACATGGCCATATTCAGCCTTGTCCATTTACAAACACAGTCTTGAAAATTGATAGTTCAAATTAAACTTCATTAAAAATGCATGTGTTATTTTTCACCTTATGGAAGCTTAGAACATCTAATATGAAAGCATTGGTTTCAACTTCCATTACCCAATATCAATATTAAGATAAGTAATCAATGTAGAATGAGCTTGAATGGTACTCTTATCAGTATTAACACCATTGCTTTAAATCTTACTATCATACACGAGCTATGATAAATGAGCACAACAAACACACTTACTGTATAGTTACAACAACAAATACACTCACTGTATAGTTACAACATAGAACACTAGTTACAATGAGAAAACAAAAAACACACTTACTGTATAGTTACAACATATAACACTAGTTACAATGAGCTTACAAAGAATAGAGATCCATGTAATTTACATAATAAGTGGAATCATTACCCAATATCAATATTAAGCTAAGTAATCAATGTAGAATGAGCTTGAATGTTACTCTTATCAGTATTAACACCATTTCTTTAACTCTTACTATCATACAAGAGCTATGATAAATGAGCACAACAAACACACTTACTGTATAGTTACAACAACAAACACACTCACTGTATAGTTACAACATAAAACACTAGTTACAATGAGTAAACAACAAACACACTTACTATATAGTTACAACATAGAACACTAGTTACAATGAGATTACACAGAATAGAGATCCATGTAATTTACATAATAAGTGGAATCATTACACTAAGTATAATTAGTTATGAAGCTGTAATCAATACCATTAGTTACAATTTTTACGTAATAAAGCATGCTGGGATTCCTCATCAATACTTACACTAGTTAATGTAATATGCGTTTCCTATTGAATGTGTAGTTACTTAATATCCACTATTACAAGACTAGATTATACATGGTGTTCAAAGCTGCATAGATAGTGATATACTTTTTTTTCAATAGCTTGCATAATATTACTACGAGTAACCCATTACAGACATAAACTAGCTTATATGGGTTACTACTAGTTATGCAACAACTTTCTTAACCTCTATACATTAGCTTTGGTGATCTATTACCCTTTGTATTTACACTAATATGGCACAGATACTAGTTACATATTTCATGGTATTCTCTATGCCTTATTTGCTCCATACAATGCAAAGCTTTACTGTATGAGCATACCATAGATATGGGAATATAAGGAAATGAACAGTGCAGATATGAGGCAAATCAAAGAGATCAACACGGATAAGAGATATGCGCTCTGTTGTGACAAGGGTGAATCTTGTTTACATAACTATTACCATTGAATAGTATTAACTATGCATAATACTAGTATTCCTTAAAGGGTTACTATGTTAACTCTAAACATAGGTCAATACTAGTCATATTAACCATACAGAAAGGTTGTATAACCTTATAATGTTGAGTCATAAGAGTTTGTAATATTGATCTCTTCTTTATTAGGTATATTTATAACTACGAAGAATGTGAATCCTTATATTATATCATTGCAGTTACAAGATTGAATATGTGTAATAGTGAGAACATAGCATATCAATATGATTACAGTATTGAACCAAGCTTTATACTAAGCCTAAGATCTTGTATTAGTGTAAGCAAATCATTAGACCAATAGAGCATAGGGATACAACAAATGTGATCAATGTTACTTATTATGTAAATAATGATGATCCAACAGTAGATGTGATAGACCAATATCACTCTGCATCATACTTGAATATGGATCTTTCTTACCTTTAATCATAACAAAGGTGATAGTTAGATTATCAATGTAAATACCATTACTCTTTCATATTATCCTATTAGCTTGTAAACAGTTACATTTAAACCATAATCAAGCTATTCACACTAGAGTGGTTATGATATCCTAGTTAGTATGTCGTTTGATTATATCCTTAGTAATGATTGGTATGAGCTTTCTTTCCCATTGTTCGATGTGTAATAAGGGTATAACTATATCTATAAAATAGGGAAAGATTATTGGGATTACATTATAGTTACATACATATTACTTCTATATTAGTGTCAATCAACTTTGTCTGGAATCATAGTATTGAAAGTGAACACATGCGATGTATGTGAATAGCTTAGATAGAGCCTCTATTTTTGAGATAGCATGTTTAACTATATTGATACAACTAAGTAATATGCATAATATATGGATCCGTATTGATTATACCCATAGAGCTATTATCATAGCTTTGAGATTGAACTTACATATAAACCATATATAACACTAAGTAACACTTATTGTATATGATAACCAAGCTAATATTGAAGTAATACCTAAGCTATCTATAATGAACACATACTATTTATTACTATTCCACAGTGTTGATTAGGGAAATAAGGGGAATATACACACTACTCAATAATGGTGATAGTTGAAAATAGGGGTAATAACTTATGACACAAACATTAGAATCACATACAAGTGTAATACAYGTGTTGATACTTAGTGCCATTGCTTTCTAGTGATATCCCATGTAGTTAATAAGAGATAAGATTAATATCACAATACATATTGATTATGGTAAATAGGTAACATGATATCACCTTGTTGAACCTTAGGTTAAGTTGTTCATGTATTACTGATATCATASTAATGGAATGGTTCTATTCCCCTTGTATTACAGGTTAACCTATTKCCTTTAGTTCTTATTATATACYGCCCTTTGTAGTTAACAATCATGTCATTTTMTTCATGACCCTATGTTATAGCTCATACAACAACCTTTAACTGTAACTGGACAAATAGGGCAGAGGTTAGTAGTATCCCTATTCAATGGAMTTACTTCATTATAGTGATCATTGTTCTAGTACTARGATGAGATTCACAGYATGGAATGTTATGGAATTAATGGGAAGCAATATCACTGTCTACTACACAATGAGAGATTCAAACCAGTGTAATCAGTAGTTCATAATMAAATACATTAGACTCATATCAGGAAGTTGTACTCATAGTTAGTTTTGTACTAATCCATATCCAAGTAATGGAAATAAATGTTAATAAKCTAATCACTATMATAAGTAGTACTAATACACTCGCTCTATGTGATGGATAGGTGATCTGAATAGTAGTATTGATCTCATATTACTAATAGTTTAATGAACATTAGCTTTGTGTCAATTATGTTACGAGTATTGCTTATTCTGTGCTATTACATATGGTATAAGTAGTAACATGTAGATATCGATCTTAAAGTAGAGCTTACTTCATATTTACCCATCATGTAATGGTTCCAACAACTGTAAGTAAGCATATGGTGTTAGTTATGTGATTCCCTATATCTAAAGAAGAATGTGATTATGGTGTTAGTAAGCATATAGAATTCCTAGGAACTGTATCTACTACTAGTGTTGTTGTAGGATTTATATCTTGACCTAGCGGAATTATAATTAGCTAGGATGCCACTTAGTCAACTTCTAGAGCTTTACCTAGAGATCAAATTGACACGACCACCTAACCATTTCAAGATTTTTATTAACCTTGGAATCAACATCTATAATAGTAAGCATAGATAAGCCCATTTGACCTGTCCATGGGCATGGATAGGGAAATTTTTGGCCCTGTACATGTACATGGATAGGCTTGAACCTCCTATAGATTAATAATTTAGGAACACAATAGGATGGAGACACAATAGAGTTAAAAAAAGACACAACAACACCTAGACCATATCGGGCACATACAAGTAGAGTTATAATATGTTTATCAGATGGGATGATAGATCCAAATTCAGACCTATCCATGTATAGAGATGGGCTTGAATTCGAGCTTGTCCCATTATTGAAGAACAACAAATGTATAAACTAAATAACAACAAAAGAAGAGCATGATCACATTATTGATCTTCCTTAGGTTTTTTGGTTTATTTTGTTTTTTTTTAAGTACCAAGTTGGGATAATCTGTGATTATTTTTTCTACCAGGATGGTCCATGAGACCTAGGAGTAGTTAAGAAGAGCGTGATCACATTATTGATCTTCCTTTTATGTTGGGATGATAAAATCTTATAAGTAAATATCATGAGAATCATGTGGACATTTTCCCATTCAAGAAGAACTTAATTGTTGACTTTCTCTTGGAATCACCCTTGTTTGATTTACACTCCCTTTAATTGTTGTGTGGGTTTTTGGTTTTGTGCTTTACCTAAGGAAATTTAGCCTTCTTGACTTTGGAAGAATTTAATTGTTGACTTTGTGTTGAAACCACCCTTGCTTGAATTATGCCCCCCTTAATTGTTGTGTGGGTTTTTGGTTTTGTTTCTTTTCTTTTTCCTAAAGAAAGTTGGCTACCTTGACTTATTTCTCTTGAATTATTTAATTATTTAATTGTGTGGCTACGACCCCTCTTCTTGGTATTTTCCATCTTGTTGGAGATCTCTTCTTGGTTATTGTTTGGGGATTTTGGTTCTACTTGCTAGTGTTACCTTCCTTATATTTTTTCTGGGGTCGTCCTCTTTATCTCCTTGCTAATGAGACCTTGAGTATGTTTTTGTTCTCTTCTATTCTTGGTGCCACATGTGTATGTTGTTGGTTAGTCTATTGATATTTTACTCTAAATTTTCTCCTTGAAAATTTGTTCCATGTGTCATGATGAGATCTGCCCTGAGGGTTTGATCAATGATCCCTTGAATCTTTTTCTGAGCATATATCTAAGAGGATAGTAACAACATGTATCATGTGATATCGTTTCTTGTTTTATTTCTAAGTAAATGTTTTTTCAATGATTGTTTTTGTCAATGATTGTAAAAAATATAGTTGTTCTAGTTTTTTCAATATATGTTCTTAAATGCTTGTGTTATAAATTTAGTATTTTCATTTAATGTTTCTAAAACTTATGAAGTTTCATATTCATGAATTTCCAAAGGATAGATATTGAGGCGAGATGTTGAGACATGAGTCTCCAAACATTCCTCACAATCGCTCTAGGCTATCCCAAGAAGGAAGAAGAGGAACCCCTTCTTCGACTGAGACTCCGAGTGACCAATGACAATATCGTCAGAAGAGATTATCAAATGAGTCTGTGAATATATTAACTCAAGAATGTGCTCAAGCAAGTGCTATGGATGCAACCATCTTAGACAGGTTGCACATTGATACTCCTACACCTGATAATGTAGGGAATACATTAGGACAATGAAATATTTTTGGTAATTTTATTTGATTTTGTTTATTTTTGTTGTATTTTTGTGTATTTATATTTATGTCAATTTAAATATTGTAATTACTTTCAAATGTGTGTGTAGACAATGAGTTTAGTGCGAGGGAAGATAATGAAAGAGAGAGTGGGTGTCACAAAGATTCTAATGTTGGTGAAGAGGGTGAAGGTGGATTTAGGAGACGATGTTATCAAGAAACATAACATTACACGCATATGTCCACCTATCCTTCAGATGTAGGTGACGATTTTCCCTAGAAAGGGATTACTGAAGCAATGACCCTTGAGTGATGCTCAGGTATTAAAATCAGGTTGGAAAATGATTTGAATATTTTGGATCTCCCTCGGAAGAGTAAACAAAGCTTGCAGATTGTTTTGCATTCATTGCAAAACTTTATGGATGCATATCAAAATATGGGGCCAAGCACTAACAGTTTTATTGATATGATGAGGCGACGAAAGTTAGATGTGATGGGCCTTGATAAATGGGATGCAATAAATAATAAAGTTTTAAAATAAAACACAATTTCGATGTTCAATTTCAAAGATGGGCCAAAGCGAAAGATGTTGAAGGTGCAATATTTTAAGCACCCCAACATAGAAGGACATATGTATAATGGATTTTTGGTAGCATATGGGAAATTGCCGTGGAACGACGAGGTTAAATATAATTTTTCTAGAAACATTTATGCAAAGTTTTTCATGGACATGCACCTTGATTATACTAGTCTATCGTCCGATTACTATGGGGATGGTAAATGTCAGACATACGATAAAAAATGGGCATATCGAAATGTGAAATTGCAGATTCCTCCACGATCTTTAGTATCTCGCTCAACAGGGGCATTTTCTTCACATTCAAAGTTGTGAGATTCATCAGAGGTTGGAAAAGAGGTTAGGAATGCAATTAGGGAAAATTTGGAATCAAGTTTTTATGGTGTTGATGTTGGTCTGAACCGTCAGCGAGCGGAAGATAATTCTCGAGACATTTTTGTTTATAAAATAGATGCGGAGTTAGATACCATGTCAGTAGAAGATCTTAAGGAGTATGAAATTTTTTTCCGTGATGGTTCGAAGGAGGTCATTTAGAATGATGAACCAAACAACAAATTGGTATGTGTTATAGTTAGTAATTTTTTGACGCATTTTAGGATAGTTTACTTCTAATTCTAGATCTAGATACATATCATTATATCTATAGAAATAATTGAGTTGTTATTGTCATTAATTTTCCATAGAATTGTCATTAATTGCAGTTTAGAGATATGTTAAATGAATATCCAGTAAATAGGGGACTTGATTCCACAACTTTAAATTTGGATGGGTTGAATCAGGTATGTGTTTTCTAATATCCACAAATGATCACTTTAGTTGTCCAATCTCCAATATTTTGAATAAGATCAACAATATGACATTTATAATTTTGTATAAATGTGAACACATTGAATTCTAGATTTAGTTCTTAGTTGTGTTGTTCACATATCCATATTCCATCTCCTACTACTTGGGTAGGATTGTCTCAATTCTCATTGGGAGAGTTTGAAGAGGGTGAGAGTTCACAYGTATCATTGCATGTTGAAAACAAATTTAGTTATATATTAAAATTGCAAATTKTCATTTAAATTATTAATTTAAAATAAGAATGTATTAAACAACATTTAATTTATTGAATCATCATAGGCATTACACGTTTCAAAATTTAACACTACAATCTAATGTKTTAAAATCATTTAAATTTAGTTTTCAAATTTGAAATGTGTTATATAGGGTAATGTGGAGAAGAGAGTACCTGAGAGTGTGCTTGAACAAAATGTGGAGAAGAGAGTGCGGGAGATTGGGATTGATGATGAAACATCCATACCTAGGAAGGATGTGTCTATTCATGATGATTCATAAATGTATGTTTATTGCACACTAGTGAGTTTTAATTTGCTTTTATGTTGGGGTTTTATATAAAAGTGTTCAAGATTATTTTTGTTGAATAAACTTATATTTTTTTCTTTTTTCAAATTTTTGTTTTCTCAAATTTTTAGTTTAGCCTTTCCTATTCATAGGGTTACTAAACTAGTGTCTATATAAATTTTCAACGCTTTGATCAATTATTTTGAAATATATAGAACCCCTTTATAAGCTTATTGTTGTCTTAAATGATACATTATTTATGTTATTTTGAACGCTTTGATCAAATATTTTGAAATATATAAAACCTCTACATAAGTTTATTTATGTTTAGATTGTGATGAAGACCTAATTTTGAACTTGAACATTTGATTATTTGAGAACAGACTCTATCCCACATCATAAAAGGGGAAGTTTCTAAATTTTCTTCGATTGCATTCCTTTCCTTCTTGTCCAAGAATGGCATAGTATGAACATTTAT
>JZKD02S2197773.1:14555-37994 GCA_000966675.3 Picea glauca | reverse complement strand
AACAAAAAAACCCGTTTTCTTTCTATGGATTATACATAATTGTGTTTTAACTTACTTTGATCTAGTTTTATTTAGGTGGCCACCCACCTCTTCCATTGACTCAACATATTGGCAAATTTGTTATGATTTTTTACGATTTTATGGGTCCTAAACTTCCAAGGTCGTTTTGAGGCTCTAAACGATGTTTTTTTGGAAATTGTAACTCTTAGTTAAAACTTTCCAATGAGCTACTATGTGCCCCAAACAAAGATTGTATGCAACCCAGGAAGATGATGTAACAAATATCCAACTCGGTACCCAAAAACACCTTTTAGTGCTTCGCCCCATAGGGTTATGGTTTTGGACCTTTAGGGTTCTTGCTTTATGTTAAAAGGCCATTATTTCATCCTATTGTATTACCTTTTGTGAATGAGCGTAGATGACATCTCTCTCTCTTCAAAGATAATATACCACCATTCTAGCCAGATGACCGCCCTCTCCAACCAAGTGTCCTCCCATGGCGGGGGAAAATAGATATGACAGAGCAAAAGATCCTTTCAAGATGTTGTTAGAGGAATCCCTCTCGCGATAGAGGAATGAGATGATGGAAAAATTCACCCAGATCCTTTGATGACTGTCTATGGTGGCCGAGGCACCTTCACCAAGAAACCATTTTGGAGGAGCGATGCCCTTCAAGGTACAAATTAACTTTGATATCCATTTATATGAAGGCCAAATAAATGCAGATGCTTTGGAAAAATGGTTAAATATGTTAGAGGTTTACTACTCTGTCAAAAAAATTTCCAACATCGAAAAGATCACCTTCATGCTCCTTAAAGCCCTTCCCCATCTCAGAGATTGTTGGGAAGGTTATTGGGAGAGATAGAACATGGATGAGTTTAGAACATTCGAGACATGACCCACTTGGGCAGCCTTTGTTGATGCCATTGTTATAGCCTTAATTTCCACACTACATGGCCAAAAGGGAATCCAATAAAAGATGAATGCCAAGACACATCTCTAGCTCAGGATTTGGGACATTTTTTAGGGTTGTCATGGGTCCCACATGAGACAACAAGCGACAATAGTCGCTAGTTATCTATAGTGCAACAAGTGATGATCCCTTCTACCTTCTATATTCATAGAGTTACGAAGAGGTAAGCGAGGGATGAGTTGTATCTTTGTGGAATAATCCTTAGAAATCATCTCATTCGAGTGTCCATTGGTTTCTAGAAGATTTAGAAGCTCTCCCAAGACTCTTCCAAGGATCTATATAAATAAGGTATGTCTTGAGCATGATAAGGAAGAATCATTTGCAGAGTTATGTTGTCCAAATACAAAGGAGCGTCTCCATCTACATCAATTGCAGTCAGGTTTCCTAGCTTGGTTGAAGAGCCAAGGAGGAGCAAGGAGCACAGAGCAAAGGGGAATGCGCTCACATCAAAGGTATGATAATTGATGTATTTCCTATATTTCATTAATATATCACTGGTTTCCCCCTAAATATGTTTGTATCTAGTCTTGTAATCAATAGATCAACATAGATTTGAATTGAATTAGTAGTTCATAAGACTAGGAGAAGAAATATATTGACATTTGATTGTTGCTTATGTGTAGGAAGCAAGTTGTGAGGACTGGAGATGGAACTCAAGGTTTGCAACAACCAGGACATATGAGGAAAAACTTCAGAAAGTAAGGTATTCCATTCTCTCCCCTCTTGGTATAAAATGAATTACTTGTTTACATATAAGGAAACCATTATAAGTCTAGCCCCATTGTTTGTCTAGGATTAGTAGGTAGATCCTAGGGAGATTTAACTTACGTTACTGATGATATTTCTCCTTAACAGAATTAACAACTCCACTGGGGATGAATATTTGATTCTTCTCTAATTTATACTTCCTTTCCAATTAGCCTTTGTTTTATGTTTCTGATTTGATTCTTGTCTTCCCTATTACTCCTCCATAGTCTATATCTCTTAGATCTGGTAGATCTGAGACATATATGATAGATCTCAGATGGATCTGATAGATATGAAGCGGATCAATCTTTTAAAAAAAAAGAAGAATTTTTTCTACAATCGTCGCCTATTATAGTATTACTTCACGCAACACGTTAATGGTTGCAATTCTCGTGACCAACACCGATCCTTGTAAACTGGGAAAACTGCGGAATTGTCAAACTTTTGAGATTAGATCTGACCTTCTTGATCCCTGAGTTCTATGTTTGATTTTTTTTGCAAAGGTCTTGCTTCTATTTGAGTCCAGTGGTCATAAAATTTTCCTTCAATTTCTGTTTGGGGTGTTTTTGCATGGCTTGTTTGGGTTGCTTGATTTAGTTTGCTTGTTGTCTAGTAATTCTAGGAAGTTGGGTAGTGATCCTAGTAGATATGAGCATATCTGGTAGTGTTCTGATTTGATTGCATTTGGTTTTCCCTCTTATGATTATTCTTCATTACTAGATCCTTTCCGTGTGAGTTTTAGGTTGAGATCCCGTGTAGACATTAGAGTGTGCCAGGGGGCATCACTAAGAATATCACACTACCCTTTGCTTATTGTCTCCTGGTTTTGATTTGCATCATCATTTTCTTAGCATAAAGAAAAATTTGCATTTCGAAAAGAAGAAAAAAGACAAAATAATTACACGCATACAAGCTTTTGAAGCATTAGAACAAAAGTGCCTTGATGAAGTGTTTGATTTGAATTCTTTTAAGCAATTTGGATCTGAATTATGTGTATGGTTGCTTGATGTTTGAGGATTGCTTTGTGAAGTTTACAAAGAAAAGGAAAAACCTCTTTCCCTCCCATAGCAAGAATTCATTGAAGTGAACCAATTGCATTGACATCTTTGCATTGCTTGGTTGGGTCAAGAGTAAAAAACACCATAAAAGTTTAATTCATTTCCCTTTGACATAAACAAAAACCACAAAGAGAATTGCATAATCTAAAATCTATTAGACATTTTTATTTTTTTAGTGAACCAACATTAGATAGGCTCAGAGCCTTGGAATAGGATTGGAGAGTGAATTCTCCAAGGCCACTAAAACGATACCTAGGAGTCATTAAAGAGTGAAAATCCAATTTTACCACCAGTGTGTTGGGAAGCTCCTCTAACACATGATTTAAGCAAGAGGTTGCATTGGGGTACGTAGGGAGATTACCCCTCTCTGCTTGTTTTTATGTTTGTGGTATTGCTTCGATTACTATGTATATAGGGGTTTCGTTGGTGCCACACCTCTGTGTGAGGTAACACTTTCGAAGCTTTGGGAATATTTACCCTGCCCTTATGGGTGGTCGGACCTGCAATTTTTTTTCCGATCATTGATTGTGAGGTGGTAGCCTTAGTGGCCATTCCTAGGTATACTACAGAGGTGACTGTAGCTGGGATGTGCCTATAGTACCTGGGGCAGATGTTTATTCACGGTCTTAGTTCCCCCGGAGGGTGGCTGCGTTATTAAAGGGTGTTTTCATTGATCAAGGTCGTTTCGTGTAGATCATCATAACTGCTCCTCATACCTTTTCTAGCCAATATTGTGGGGGATTTATCTCCCCCATAGGGTTGGTTTTCGGAAGGCCCCTTGAGTCATTGGTTTTATTGTTGTTGTCCTAGATTTGATAGGGATGTGCTCTTTGATTTAGAGTCTAGAACAACCTTAGGTTGAATTGCATTTGATTTGCACATACTATCTTCACCGTGGCTGAATTACCATGTTGGTCCCGTCGGTTATGAGGACTAGAGCCAATCATAGAGGAACAAACACATCTGAAGTGACACTAAATAGGTGACCAAGAATCTGAAGAGTCCCATCTTTGATTTTAGGAGTCTGGTTGGGTTGAAGTGGAAGTGGCCGACGAAAATCCTCCACCAAAATTTAACCCTCCTTCGATTGATCTTGAAGCACCTATACTTGTCCAAGTAAGGGAAATTTTTAGTGCACCTTTATGTTTGTTTAGCGATCCTCCCAACATGTTAGTACCAAGTGTTTCATCGAGTGTAACTAAGCCATCAAACCCATCTGCAAGTGGGACTAGGGGAATCCCTATGATGTCCACATTACCTTCTCTTTGCACCATTGGACCAACACCATGTATGCCTTTTTCTATCAATCCCTCGATCCGGGGACACCGATGGGTCTGCTTTTCCATTCGTTAGTATACCTAGCATTCTTATGCCCATCCCTTCTATTCTGATTCCCATTTATGAATATTTTTCTGGTGGGGGGCTGAGCCTCGGTTTCAGAATGGGAGGTGGAATTCCTTCCACCTCCAACATTCCTATGAGTGGCTCGACATCGTCAGGTGCAGGTGCACCCTTTGGATGGAACATCCCTAGTGGTTTTGGGGCTATCTCTAGTCAAGCTAGGGGCAGTAGTATGTTAGGAGTTTTTAACCTTCCATGGGTTAACACACCTTTCTTTGGGGGCACACCTCTCGTGGGTAACTTCTCACAATGGGGAGGCTTTCCCTTTGTCAATACCTTATGTCATGGAGGTTTTTTACCTAGGACTAATTTTGAGAATGTTTTCCCTATAGGGTCTACACCTATCCCTGGGGGAAATCCCATTGGGGGCATATATGGTACTGGGAGAAACCATGCTCCTGGAAGTGCCACCATCCATAGGGGTACTCACTCTTCAAGAACACATCAACAACCTTTTGGTAGTATGAACGTAGAGGGGATGCAATATTTATTCGGGACAACAAAGACTTCATCTCCCTCCCAGTATTCATTTTCTCATACGCCATTTCCTTTCCTCACAATGTTAGACTTACTTGATTTGTTGCGTTTGACAAATGAACCTATTTCCCACAACCCTTCATGGCCAATCATGCCTGCCAAGTTACCGTCAAACATGCCAAAATTCGATGAAAATCCAGGAGAGGACCCCTCCATACACATCATGATGTATCACTTGTGGTGCTCATTCAATTCCTTAATGGATGATAGTGTGAGGTTATGTCTTTTCCAAAGATCCTTGACCGAAAGTGTTGTTGAGTGGTATGTTGAGTTACAAGATGCTTCCTTTAAAAGCTTCAATGACTTGGCAATGGAATTTCTAACGCATTACCAACTACCCATTCAATACAAGATAGGAACAGATCTCTTGACATCACTACGTCAAGATACTGCCACCAACATTTATAATCATATTCATGAGTGGCGACAAAGGCGTAGGATGATCAAGACCATGATCCTAGATAAGCTCTTGATGGAGTGGTTCACCATGTCTCTTCTACCAACCATTGCAAAGGATGTTTCTATGGTCGAGGTGACCATCGAGCAACAAGCCATCATGCATGCCTAACACTTGGATTTGATTTACTCTCAGCTGGACATCCTTTATGATATTATCCCACATGATCCTAGGTCATCGAAAGATCCAAAGAATCCAAACCCAAGACCCCATGCCGAAGGTGTGGTTGGATCAATTTCCCATGCCTCTGTGAACTAGCTAGTTGACCAGATGGGTCACATGTCTATCTTGTCACACTTGTCAACTACTAGTTCTAATGCTCAAACTACCATGGTCCCTACTCATATCTCCGAGGTGAATTTTGTGTAGTCCAGGAAACTGAAGAATCCTCAAAAACCTGGAGGAAAAAAGAAGAGGAATAAGAAGAAAAATTCTAATACTGAGAAAGGGACCGCTCCCACCCAAAACACTTAGGAGGGGTCCACAAAAGAAAAGAGGAAGAGTTGGTTCCCATGCACAATTTGTGGGGAGAGCCACCCTACTCATCAATGTCCTCGAAAGGATGAGATCCATCACTATTTGACACATCAAAAGGCCCCCCATCATCCTACTATTTTAACTCATCATTTCCCCCCTCAACCTCAACATATGGTTGCAAAAAAAATTGCCCCTCACCAAAGGGACATGGTAGGTACCCCTCACCATGAGGAGTCTTCCTTGAATGTTTTTGTCTTCATGTGTGACCACATGATCAATTTGCAGACTCAAGCCAAGAACTATGACACGTCTGAGCATACTCATGCTATTCATGAATCATCATCTTCTTCCCATCTTGGTGGCCCTCTTTAGAGTGAGAAGCCATCCTTTGTCACACCGCTTCTCCCCTCGAAGGGTGTTCTTTGATGCATGACATGTAATCCCAATTCATAGGCCACCCACAATTACCGTATTGTGGAATACTTGGCCTAGGAACCCTATGCCAAGTCTGCACTCGAAGTTCTCCAAAGCTTCCCAATGCAGCGAAAAGAATTGTTTTCTGCAATCGGTGGGGTTGATCCCTCAGAGTCGAGTTTGATAACCTTCAACCATGATCAATTAATCATAGGATCTCCCATCATGTCACTTTCCAGATCAAGGTACGATCGATGGGGAAAAACATCTTCTTAACCATGGTTTATGAAGGAGCCTCGACTTGCATCATGTCTATGTCTTGTTGGAAGGCCTCAAACTCTCCTAAGCTTGACACATCTGCCACATTATTGAAAGAATTCTATGGACATATGTTCTAACCCCATGGAATAATCATTGCCTTACCCATTAACTTAGGCGGTGATATTGTCTTTGTTGTTGTGGAGGTTGTCGATGCACCTCTTGAGTAAAATTTTCTACTCGGTCGCACTTGGTTCTATGAGATGAATTCAATTGTCTTGTCAATATTTAGGGTTTTACGCTTCCCTTATCAAGGGAAAATAGTGATGATCAATCAACTTGTGTTTTGTACCCTAGACCTTGGATCCATTGTGGGGTCTAATGTACTGTTTGTTAGTGATACCTAGCAGTCTGATATGAGTGTGGGTGCGGGGATGTTTAAATATCCCTCACTCATGGGAATATTTCCCCTTCCCCACCACCTCCTCCTGCGAACATTTCTCCTATCAACATAATCTCATCATTTACCAGTGGATCCCTTGGGTTTGTCAATCCTTGGGTGGTACCTAACCCCAAGTATGTTTAATTTTATGGAGCTTCCCTGCTACCCACCATGATTGAGATTGTCGATTCTACAATCCTATCAGCATCCATTGACACTGGTCAACAACTCCATCCTCATATAGAGTGTGATCAACCTACTCTGTCTGAATAGGTTAATGACTCTCTGCATTCACATGATTTCTTAGATACCGAGTTCCCTTCATAAGAGGCCATCCTGGAAGTCATGGCCTCCATAGATAAGCCTAGGGAAGATGAGCATAATTGAGAATCCATCCTCACTGATTTGGAACCCACGAGAGTTATCATGTTGAGTCTCCAGTGAAACCCCTAGTTTTGACCCTTTCTGCCTCGGTTATGTTTTTCGAAACTTGCCACTGAATTCTCTACTTCCCATTATACCGAAGATTTATGTTTTGTGCCTACTTCATGTCTTAATGGACATCATCAAGGAGATTCCCTAGCTCATGAAATCACTCAAGATGAGTATCTTCGACTGCATAGATTTATTTCTATGTGGCATGACCCTGACATAGTGTGCCATATGATGCTGACAATGGCTCATGAGTTCATAGATTATGAAAAATATCCTTGGCCTGAGCCCAACAATGGGTTCTAATTGGCGTAAAGCATCAAGATGTGTAGTGCCTTGTACATAGGTGCGTGGTGTGAGTGCTTTTTGTTTTACATATATCATGTCCAAAAAATCCAAAAATATTTTCTTTTTGAGATTTCACTACGTGTTTTGACTCTGGAATCTAGTTTACACATGTCGACAGGATTACAGGGATTTTTTTTTTATGAAGATGGAAACTTCCAATGAACTTAAGGTATGTGTTCCCAAACTAGCATATAGGGATAGCTTTTTCCTCTGCATTCACCGTCTTGCATTATTAACCATCCATTCTACCGTCACAATGGCTTAGGTTCAATCCTGACAGATTGTGACATTAGCCATTCCATTTACACGTCGTAACCTATTCAGTGGTGCCTACCCTTCATGGGCATTGTAGTTAGCACCCGAATCGCCATTCGGTACCCATGCTGTGATTTCCCCTAGGAATGGGAGCCCTCCTGTAGCCCCGCAATAACTTGAAGTTGAGACTCATTTTCCTGTCTTCATCTATATTCTGGGCATATTCTGAGGGTGTTCCCAAATTTTTAATGTTTCTTAATGGTCACCTATACATTCGTTTCTTGTGTCATACACCCAACTACTACATTATTGTTTGTTTAAATGTCTCTTACTGCTTCTGTAGTAGCCTTTGACCATCCCCCTCTTGTATTATTTTCCTCTGTTTTGTATCCATCTACCCATGGAGAGGAAAACTTCCAAGAATGGATTTCACTTGCAAGTGACATTTCCATTCTTCTTGCTTAGGTCGGTTTCATGCGCTTGGAACATGGGAGCATGTTGTTAAGCCACTCATTCTCTCCAAACGAGTACACTTTTATCTCTTTTTTAGACTCGCAAAAGGACACATAAAATATACTATCGAGCATACTTTTACCTATTTTTCGGGCTCGTTAAAACTGAATGAAAAAAGAAACACTATCAAGCAAACTTCTATCTCTCTTTTGCGATCGTTAAACCATGAAGGAGACACCAAAAATAAAGAAAAAAAAAGCAAAAAATAAGTGTGGGATTTTTTTATTATCATTGGTCTATCCTTAAAATGGAAGCGCCAGTCGAGTCACCCTTGAACATGGCACCTATTTGATTCCTCATCATACAATTGGGTTTTATCTTTCTAGGAGCAGTCCTAGTAATATGAGTTAGAGATACTCCTCCAGTTGGTTACTCTTCTAGTCATTATGGAGAGTGTTTCAATGCGTCATCTATTGTTGCACTATATTCGTCAAGGCCTTCTGTTTTACTGCCAAGTCACCATTGTGTTGTGCTATATGTTCAAGGGAATTTTAAGCCTGAGTAAGCAATCTATTGTTTTGTTGACTTTTCGAGTCGGTCGTCCCTGTGTCAGTTGTACTTGGTGTACTTGTATATCTTAACCTTGTACAATATTTTATTGCAAACAAATTTTCAATAAAAGAACATAAAAGATACAATGGAAAATACACACATTACATAGAGATTTTTCCCTTGGAAACCCAAACCTGGAAAACCGACATATTCTATATTGATTCAAATCATACATTGTTTACAATACAATATACATATAGGAGTTAGTGGAATCCAAAACCCTAATCCAATGACCTGGATTAGTCAACAACCCTAATTCCTTAACCGAAAATAGAAAACCATCGACGAAAAAACCATGTGCCGAAAAACTGCCCAAAAACGGGGCACAAAAACCAAGAGATGATGTGAAGAGAGATTACTGTTGGATATGTGTTATATTATTTCCATGACTAGAGCTAGTGTCGATTGATGGGGGATACATTAAGGCCTTCCTTCGATAGATCTCTTCCTATCAAATTCAACACATTATCTAGGCGAGGGATCTAGAAACCAATTAGTACCTTGGAGCTTGCAATCCTCAGTGGCATCCCTCCTCGTGATCGACATTGGGTTTGCATCATTGACTCTTGATCGATTGATTCTACGAGTGTTCGACATCAACTTCCTATTCACACTTTCTAGATTTTACTAGGTACCTTGGGGTCCATATTCCTGATGAGTGGGTCCCCTTACTTCTATTAATGGTATACATCAATGACCAGTAATCAAATGATTTCTTCCATGCTCAACATCAACTCATCTATTCACATGATGTGGATTTGTACCATCAGGGTTTGGGATGAAGACCTTGGGATTGGGGCCACATCCTTCCTTTACATCATCCCCTCCCAAGTCTCGATGGCGTATATCACTTATCTATGAGTACTTTGAAGACTTTGGGGGCACTTTCCTCATTGCTCATTGTCTTCCTGAGGGATATTTGTTGTGTCATAGATCCACATTGTATTTGTTGGTGGATATGATTGTAGTCATGACATAGATCCACATTGTATTTGTTGGTGGCTATGATTGTATTAATGACATAGATCCACATTGTATTGTCTCATGGATATGATATTATTGATGACATGGATCCACCGTGTATTCTTTCATGGCCATGGTCTTGGGTTTCATGTCATGGATCCGTAGTGTATTGTTTGGTGGCCATTATTTGATACTTTTCAGAGTCTGAGTATGTCTACCTAGGGTATGGTCTGTATATGCATTCATCCTTGGTGTTTGATTGCAAGTACTCTTTGTCCTCCAGACCTCCTTTGCTCTCTCCTCACGCTGCCTCATATGGAAACTATTTTATTGTAATGTGTTTCGGCCAAACATTCCTTTCCCGACCTTACACATTAGGGGGCATCTGTTATAGCTTTAATTTCCACCCTATAGGGCAAGAAGAGAATCCATTAGAATATGAATGCTAAGACACATATCTAGCTCATGATTTGGGACATTTTTTAGGGTCGTCACGGGTCCTACATGAGACAACAAGTGATGAAAATCGTTGTTCATCTATAGTGCAACAAGCAATGATCCCTGCAACCTTCTAGATTCACAAAGTTACGAACAGGTAAGTGAGGGACGAGTTCTATCTTCGTGGCATGACACTTGGAATTCACCTCATTCGAGTATCCATCGGTTTCTAGACGATCTAGAAGCTCTCCCAAGCCTCTTCCTAGGATCTATATAAATAAGGCAAGTCTTGAGCATGAGAAGGAAGAATCATTTGCAGAGTTATGTTGTCCAAATACAAAGGATCTTCTCCATCTACATTAGTTGCAGTTAGGTTGCCTATCTTGGTTGAAGAGTTGAGGAGGAGAAAGGAGCAAGGAGCAAAGGGGAATGCATTCACATCAAAGGTATGATAATTGATGTATTTTCTGTATTTCATTAATAGATAATTGATTTTCCCCTAAATATGTTTGTATCTAGTTTACAAACAGTTAGATTTTGTCTTGTAATCAATAGATCAACATAGATCTAAATTGAATTAGTAGTTCCTAACACCAGGAGAAGAAATCAATCGGTGTTTGTTTGTTGCTTGTGTGCAGGAAGCGGATTGTAAGGATTGGAGCTAGAACTCAAGGTCTACAACAACCAGGACATACGAGGAAAACCTTTAGAAAGTAAGGTATCCCATTCTCTCCCCTCTTGGTATAAAATGAATTACTTGTTTAGATATAGAGAAACCATTAGAAGTATATGCTCATTGTCTATCTAGGATTAGTAGGTAGATCCTAGGGAGATCTAACTTACCATACTGATGAGATTTATCCATAATATCCATCAAGCAGGATTTGTACCATGTTGGAAACCATGATGACCAATACACGAGATTGACAACTTTGTGACAGTAAAGAGACCAGGATGTGTTGAAGTACTCTAATATATTCCATACCTTGTGCTCAAAGGTAGGTATATGAGAGTTTGAGTGACACATGATTATGAAGTAACATAGTGGCCTACACAAGTAAATCCAAACAAAGATGGATTTCTTGGACATCTCCTCACTGGGAGATTCCTATCAATATGCTATCAAAATCGAGCATAAATTCAAGTAGAGTAATAAGTGAGAGTTTGGATTTGCAAATCTGCCACAACAAAAGCTTGGTAAAAGTGGCCCTGGTTCACAAAACAAGCGACATAGCAAGGAGATCCAACCTCAAGATAACCGGTCCAAGCCATAGGAAAATAAGGGTAATGGGAAGTGGAAGAAGGACACGATAAAGTGGTGCGAGTTCCATAAAATCCCCTGGCACAACACCGATGAATGCCACTCAAAACAATCATTTTTGGTCGAGCTTAAAGAAAAAGATTCCAACACTGACTTGGAATCTGATTCAGAAAAGGATAAGGAAAGCAAAGCATCGATGCAGAATTGATGCC
Source organism: Picea glauca (assembly GCA_000966675.3). Lineage (NCBI taxonomy): Eukaryota > Viridiplantae > Streptophyta > Pinopsida > Pinales > Pinaceae > Picea > Picea glauca. The sequence goes on along the minus strand of JZKD02S2197773.1, from coordinate 26,256 downwards.
ACCACATGATCACATCTAATATTTCCCTCTTTTTTTCTTATCTGAAAAATCTCCAATGCATGTAAAAGATGAAACTCTATTGGCAGATTCATACATATCTGAAGATCCCACATGATATCCAACTTCCTTAACATCCGCAATCCTGGATGAATTTATTTAGCCTGGATGTCGGATAACTTTACTAATATATATCCCTATACATATATGGATCCCTTGATAATAACAACCCCGGATGAACTCATTACACCAGATCCCATATAACTCCACTTATTTGGATCTAAATTGATCTTCGGTTCCTTCATTGCTTTCAACCCTCGATGACTTAACTTTTTCTGGATCCTGAATAACTTCACTAATCTAGGTCCAAAATTAATATTTGGTCTCCCTTGATGCAAACACCCCAAATGGATTTGCTTTAAATTGAATCTCGTATGACTCCACTTATCCAGATCTCGAAATGATATATGACCTCCTAAGTGTCATTGAACCTGGATGACTTAACTTTTTCTGGATTTTGGATAGCTTCATTATCTGAACTTCTCCCCACATAGAATGATATTTCTCTCAATTTTGGTTGATTGATTCGACCTTGAACTCGAGAAAATTCTTCCCCTTGAGATTAAGTCTCAATAGGTTAATTCGATAACTCACTTATGACAGTGAAACGAGAGGGTTTGATTGGAGAAACTACAATTTTGGTGACTGGAATTCAATGATTGTAACAACTGAGAGGAAATAACAGTCATAAATTCACACAACATAATTTGGAAACTCAATTACTAAAACATGAATACAATATTCCTCTCTGAGCTCTACTCTGTACACACACAACTCGCTTCACCCTTCACTTTCTCTATTCTTCCCTCATGTATTATTGTTCTCATTGAGGGTTTTTATTCAAATTCATACAATTGTGGAGAGGAAATGATCAAATCCCTAAAGGATGGATTCGTGTCCTCAAAAATATCAACAAACCAAAAATTGTCCCTAAATTACTCAACTATATGCTAAATTAGCAAATTTGTTACACTAAATGGAAATTTAAAGACACCCCCTAGAAACCTCTATAACTATTACAAACTTTGGAAAAAAATAGAATTTGTAAAATGCTCCTGCATCAGATTCCTAGGGAAGAAAAGACGTGTTCATGGGCTTTGTCCCATGATTTATTCAATACATTTTCCATACTTAAAAATTTCTATTGCAAAATTAATTATGGAAAGAGGTTTTGTGAATATAACTACGATCTATAGATGCGTTAGGGTTTGAGCTGGTGCGAGCGTTAGGGTTTGAGCTGGTAAGTGCAGGGAGTTTCATGGCGGCGCCAGGGGGTGGGAAGCCCGCCCCCCCTCCTTCGAACTCGGTCTAAGATGCCTTTCGCAGGCTCCTCCACAGTCAAGAGAAGAAGTCAACACCCCCCGAGATTCCGAAATTTATCAAGAAACTCGATGAAATCCCCGAAATTGTCTTACCCGACGAGAATCCAATGAAATTCGCAGTGGCGTTAGCTCAAAGAGGATTAGTGGGTCAGTTTATGGGACTGTGGTCGTCTACCAGGACCACGAATGATTGGATCCAACGAAACTGGAGACCAAATCTAGCTCATGGAGTAACCTGCTACCCAGTCGGAAGAGGGTTCTTCGTCTTTGAGTTTATCTCTGAAGAAGACCGAGACCTAGTTTTTAGGAACAGACCCTACTTCATGGGGACGTAGGGGCTGTATTTGAACAAATGGACCCCCGATTTTGATCCATTGGTGGACACGCCTAAGGAAGTGCCGGTGTGGGTCAGGTTGCCAAACCTTCCTATGCACTGCTGGGACTTTGAATCGTTGCAAAGGATAGGGAACAGAGTTGGTAGGTTCATAGATAAAGCTGACAATAAAGGCCAGTATACCTGTGCCAGAATCTGTGTGGAAGTCGATTTGGAGGCGGGACTTCCAGAAGCTGTCAAGTTAACTGTCGGATCCTGGACTCATTATCAGAAATTGGATTACGAGCACCTGCCATTCAAGTGTAGAAACTGTCAGGAGCATGGACACTTCCAAAGAAACTGCCCTAAATCACAAGTCAGTGGGACAGAGGACGCAAAAGGCTGGCAAAGGGTGAAGAGAGGGAAAAATTCGCACAATACTAAAAATAGAGACAAGATGAACCAGGAGCCGCCAAAAGAGGGCAATCCAAGGAAAAATGCTCAAGAAACCCCAAAAGTACAAGAAACCCCCATAAACAATACAGAAGAAGAAAGGAACCAACCTACTGTGGCCCCAAACGAGCCTTCCTTGGGCGCCAAGAGTATAAACGCGAGCAAGGAGAATATTAGTCTGAATACGAACACGGATGCCGAAACCCTGGAGGAGGAGGATACTGAAGCAAGCAGCCCGAAAGGAACTCCCGATCAGCCAAAGAGGGGCAGGAAGACAGAGAAGAAAAGAAGAGAAGAGCAGTCCTATAAGGAAGTAGCTCAGGGCACACAATACACAATACTAGAAATGGTGAATACCAGGCTGGGAGCGAAACAGGGGAAGACACCGAAAGGTGCCCCCCCACACATTCAAGCAAATAATGCAATTTGTCTCCTGGAATTGCAGAGGACTGGGAAGCAAACTAAAAGAGGAAGCCTTGAGGGATTTAATAAGGCTTGTAAGACCTGAAGTCCTCCTAATCTAGGAGACGAAATTAGAGGAGGAAGAACTTCTTCGGGTAAGCAAAGTATTCTGGAAAAAAGGCCCAGGAAGGGCAGTAAGCGCTAGAGGTGCCTCTGGGGGGTTAGCTACCCTATGGGATTCTTCAAAGATTGAACTAGTGGAAGAAGCAACAACCACCCACTGGCTATTCACCAAGCTGCGCCACAAGAGCTCCGGACATCTGGTAAGTTTATTTAACTTGTATGTTCCTGTTTCAGTTAATGAGAAGAAAGATTGTTGGGATACCTTAGCTCTTTTCCTTAATCAAAACAAACCTGAGAATTTAGTAGTGGCGGGGGATCTAAACGTCACCCTCTCACTGGCCGAGAAAAAAGGGGGATCTATAGTCCCAGATCCTGCTAGGGAATGGGTTGAAGACTTGATTCTGGATTGGGAATTGGAAGATATCTCTCCAACCAATGGGAAGTTTACTTGGTCCAATAAAAGACTAGGACCAGGCCACATAGCTGCCAGACTAGACAGATTCCTTGTCCAATCTTCTTTCCTTACTCTTGGTCTTATGGCAACATCCAAGGTCCTCCCTCACTACACCTCAGATCACAAGCCTATTTCCCTGTCTCTCTTCCCTAACTCTGCCCTAGGCCCTATCCCTTTTAGATTCTGCCCAAATTGGACAAGACGTGAAGACTTCCTAAACCTTGTCCTTCGTACCTGGAACCTCTCCATCACCGGGTCCCCCTTCTTTGTATGGGAAGAGAAACTAAGAAACCTCAAAGTTAATCTAAAATTGTGGGCAAAAAACCTCGGCTCACCCATGGATGAAAGAAAAAGAATCCAGGGAAATCTGGAAAGACATCAGGAAGTCATGGAAGAAGCTCAAGTTACCCAGGAGCTCCTCAATCAGGAAGCCGAAATCCAAAGGAAGTACCATAAAATTTGCAGGGAAGAAGAAACTTATTGGAGAATCAAATCTAGGGCGCTTTGGCTTCAAGAGGGAGATAAGAATACTTCTTTCTTCCATAAGCAAACCCAAGCAAGGGCCAATTACAACTTCATCAGCGAAATCCATTGGCAAGATCAAGTCTACACAGACCCTGAAGGCATCAAAGAGGTGGCTCATTCTTATTTCAAAAACCTTTATTCAGCTCCAGATCAAGAGGACTTGGAGTGGGACTCCTATCTGCTTTCAGAAATCCCAGCGCTGGTTACAGAAGAGGACAATAGGTTCTTGAACAGACCTGTTAGCATTAATGAAATCAAGAAAGCAGTCTTTAAAATGAACCCTGACAAAGCACCTAGGCCGGACGGATTCACAACCCGCTTCTTCATCCACTGCTGGGACATCATAAAAAAGGACTTAAGCAGAATGGTCATGAAAGCTCAGGTCTGCAACAAAGTTGGAGGCAACACAAACTCATCATTTTTAGCCCTCATCCCAAAAGAAAAAGGGGCCAAAAACTTTGCCAGATTCAGACCGATCTCCCTTTGTAACACTGGCTACAAAATTATCACCAAAATAATTGCAAACAGGCTCAAAAAAATTCTGCCAAAACTGATTCCGGAAAATCAAGGAGGATTTGTGAAAGGGAGGCAAATTCTAGACAACATTATTCTAGTCCAAGAAGCCATTTATACCAGCTGCAAAAAAGAAGAAAAGGGCATGGTAGTCAAGCTGGACTTAGCCAATGCTTTTGACAGGGTTAGACACGATTTTTTGTTTGCATCCATGAGAAAGTTTGGATTTAATCAGAAGTTCATAGATTGGGTTAAGGCCCGCATCGCTGCACCTTGGATCACCCCTTTGATAAATGGATGCCCTACCAAGTTTTTCCGGGCTTCTCGTGGATTGAGGCAAGGGTGCCCATTATCCCCCATGCTCTACGTCCTACAAGCCTCAGTTCTAAGCTTCCAATTGCAGAGCTGTCTTCAAAGAAGAACTCTTCCAGGTATAAGAGCAGCCCCCACAATCAAGGAGGTCAGTCATGCGCAGTTTGCCGATGACACCCTTTTATTGGGGGACACCAATCTCAAAACAACGAGGAATTTCAAAATAGAACTTGACCTCTACAAATCCTGTTCTGGCAGTGAAATAAATTACCATAAAAGCAAGATATTTGGATGGAACTGCAATCCTAGAGAAATGTTGCAAATTAGTCGGGTACTCGAGATGGAAGGAATAACAATTTGGGACAACTTTACCTACCTGGGAATTCCAATATTCAAAGCACACTCCAAAGTAGCCCACTGGATGCCCATGGTGGACAAAGTCAAAAATAAGATTCAAGCTTGGGGAGCAAATTGGCTTAACAAAGCAGGTAAAGTGGTGTTGATGAATTCGGTAATTACAAGCCTTCCAATTTACCAATGTTCTGTTCTTCTTGCCCCTAAAACTATTACAAATAAAATCGATGAGCTGCTAAGGAGATTTCTATGGGAAAGAGGCAAGAACTGTGAAAGGAAACTTCATTTAGTCAATTGGGATAAGGTCAAGAGGCCAAAGCTGGAAGGTGGTCTTAGCATAAGAGACGTGGCTGCCCACAATCTTGCCATGGGAGGAAAACTGCTATGGAAAATGATCATCGGGAAAAGATCTTGGAGCAAGCAAATCCTTAGGAAAAAATATTTCACTGGTGATAGGGACCGCTGCCTGGAGAGGCCTACAAACGTTTAGATGGGCTCGCCGATATTTAACTTGTGTCAAAAAGCCATACCTCTTCTAAAGACAAAACTTACCTGGATTCCGGGGAATGGGTCAAAGATTTGGATTTGGGAGGACTCCATCCTCGGAGATCAGCCCCTCTCAGAACTAAGAGAAATAAGGAACATCAAGGACTGGCTCATGAACAAAAATTGCAGAACGCTTTGGGATATATCCTGGTGGAAGAATGATGCCAAGCAGTCCTGGGAAGGCTAGAACCTAGGGAGGTACCCGAAAGAGCTCAAAGAGGAAGCAAATTTTCTGTTAGATTTCCTCCAAGGGAAGGCGCCTTTAAGTGCTAGCACCAAAGACAAGCGAGGTTGGGGATCAGGTTCAGGAGCTTACACATCTGCAGCTGGTTATAAGGCAGTTTCTGACCTTCCGTGGGTTCCTCCTAATCCTGGCCCATGGAAAGCCCTCTGGAATTTCCCCTCAATCCCTAAGGTGGATCTATTTGTCTGGACTCTCATACAAAACAGTATATTAACATTCGATAACCTGAAAAGGAAAGGGTGGGAAGGACCTTCTCGCTGCCCCATGTGCTTGTAGGAAGAAGAAACAACTGCCCATCTTCTTTTCATTTGTGAATTCTCCAAAGAAGTTTGGGGGCTGCTAGTGGGTTCAGTCGCCTCCAATCTCCCAACCTCGGGCAAGGAGGTTTTTGATTGTTGGCTGTCCCTGTCCCCGTTTGATTTGACAAAAAAAATTCTCCTCAAGACGGTTTGGATGTGGATTCCCAAATTTATCTGCTGGAAGATCTGGCTGGAGAGAAATAATAGGATTTTTAATGAAGAAAGAAGATTGCCAGCTCAGGTGGCTATCAAAGCCAAGACTATGATTTCAGAAGCCATAAGTGTGAAGCCTTCTATTCAGAACTCTGCCACATTAACTGATGAAGAAGGGAATTGGCTCAAGGAGTACAAACAAACTCACCCGAATATCAACCAAATCATTTCTCTAAAAAAGAGGATCTGGGAGATACGGATGACGGAGCAAGATTTCCTGAAATGGAGATCGTCGCTAGATGACTGGTGTCTCTTTTTTGATGGGGCTTCGAAAGGCAACCCTGGCAAGGGAGGGGGAGGAGGCATACTTCTCAAACCCAATGGATCAACTAAGTTGTCCTTCACTTGGGGGCTGGGTATCGCCTCCAACAATCAAGCTGGATTTTTAGCTCTCTGGCAAGGGCTTTCTCAGGTGGTAAAGCTGGGCATCAAGGAAGTAACGATTGTGGGTGACTCTAAACAGGTGGTGGATGCGATGAACCTCAAAAAAATTCCCAAGGACATGAGGCTGGCTCATCTGTACAAAAAGACTCTCCTTCTCCTGGAGCAACTTAATGCTTACAAAATCTATCATGTGCTAAGATTGCTGAACAGTCAAGAAGATAAAGAGGCAAATCAAGGTACTTTAATAAGCAAAGGACAGTTGAAGATCAATGGGGAAACATCTCATCACTCGATCCCCTAACCGAAGAACCAATCCAGACGTGTCTTTTCAAGTGGGAATCCGTCAGACTGTAAGAGCGTTAGATTCAGACTAGCTGCGGGACGGATGAGATCTCAACTCAGATATTTGGAGTCACACTTCCTCCGTGAGGATCATGAGCCGAACCAGGCGCGTTCGATGATAAAAGAAATCCCCTCGTTGCAAAACGCATTTCAGTAGTTGGACGAGCGAATTGCAGGGCAACAGGCATCAACAATTAATCCGGGTCTAGAAGGCATGGCGACGGGATCCAAGACTCCCCTCTCTGCGAAAGAGCGAATAGATCTAATCAGGGCAGAATTGGAGAGTATCAAAGCCTCTACAAACCAGCGAAAATGGGAAACCCTCAACTTTGAAATGCAGGATATAAAGGACGAACTTTCAGATGAAATTTATACTGGATTGAAGGATGCGGCCAACCTAATGGGAGACTTAGGGAAGCGTCTCTGTAGTCTGGAGAAGAAGGTTGAGGAACTAACTAAAGAGTTTAGCAAGATTTCAGAGGCCTCAACAGAAGCAACCACCAATTCGGGTAAAGGAGGAGATCGTTGATGGATTGGCCGATCGCCCTCAGTTTTTGTAAGGAGCTCCAGCAGAAGATCTTGTCTCGGCACTTAGCAGATCTTAGCAGTTTTATTATCAGTTGTATTAGTCATTGGCATTAGAAGTCTGGTTTGTAAGTAATACAAGTACTCTAGCTGGATGAAGAATCATAGAGCAGTAGCCCTTATTTGCATTGTAAGGGTTAGGCAGCCCTCTCTGCCATATTCTAAATAAAGCTCCATATCCGTCTCTGTTAAAAAAAAAAAAAATTTCTATTGCTATCATCCACATGGAATCCTTAAGTGGTTGTCCTTTCCACTTGAGCAGGTACTGAAAGTACTCTTTACTCCTTTTCTTCTTCACTACATTCTTGTCCAGAACTAATTCAATCTATTTCTAATGTGTTGTAGGTAGTTGTTTCTATGATTCAATGGTCTGAATTTCATCATTAATAGGTGGATCTGCTGAAATGTCTAATGCTTCCTTGAAGGGGTACGTATTTAAGACATTAAAAATTGGAGAAATTCCAATGTTACTTGGAAGTTCTATTTCATAAACATTTGAGGAAAAATTCCTCAACACTTTACATGGTCCAATCTTTTTAAGTTTCAATTTGTTGCATTCCCCTCTAAGAAATATTTTCTTTATGAGGCGCACCATAACCAAATCCCCAACTTCAAAATTCAACTGTCTCTTCTTCAAGTCCACTCTTTGTTTGTACTTGTTGCTTTTCCTATAGCTGTTGCTTGACTCTTTACTGCAGTTCCTGTATACCTATTGCAAAGTCTTCACCATCAACACTTCTCATTTCTTATTTTCCTAAATTTCTTAATTCATAAATTCCCTTTGGATGCATTCCACATAAAATTTGAAATGGACTTAACCATGTGATTCTGTTAGGTGAATCATTATATGCAAACTTTGCCTATGAAACTACATGTTCCCACTGCTTGGGATGCTCACCTACCTGACTCCTCAAAATATTTCCCAAACTTCTATTTACCACCTCTATTTTCCCATTAGTCTGTGGGTGGTATGCTAAACTGAGACTGAGATTGGTTCCTAATTTCCTCCATAGAGTTATCTAAAAATGGCCCACAAATTTTGTGTCTCTATCATAAATAATACTTTTTGGCAATCTATGCTATCTAACTACTTATTTAAATAATAATTTGCAATATTAGTTGCAACACTCGTCTTTATGCAAGCTATAAAATGTGCCATTTTTGAGAAACTATCAACAACAACATAAATTGAATCAATACCTTTCTGAGTTCTTGGAAATCCTAACACAAAGTCCAAACTAACAGAATCCCATGGTATTCTTGGAATCGACAATGACTGACACAATCCAACATTTTGACTCTTTCCCTTTGCATGTTGACATACCCAGCATCTTTCAACAAATATTTTAACATTATCTTGCATACCAAGCCATAAATAAAATGCATTTAACCGAGCAAATGTTTTGTCTTGTCCAAAATGTCCTACTAATCCTCCACTATGCTTTTCCTTTAGCAAATTCCCCCCCATTGAACATCTTGGAACACATAAATTGATACCTTTGAATAGTAATCCCTCTTGTACCATATAATCTAACCATGGACCTCTGTTGCTACTTATTGGATTCTCATAGGCTACATAAGCATCTTTAAAATCTGCATCATCCTTATACATCTTTTTCAAATCATCAAATCCTAAGACATTCACTTGAAATTCATGCAAAATTAATTTGACTCTGCTTAATGCATCTACTACCTTATTTGACTGCCCACTTATTTGTCTGATAACAAAGGTAACATTTTGCAAAAACTCAACCCACTTAACATGCCTATAACTTAATTTTGTTTGACTACTGATAAATTGTAAGACATGGTTATCAGTATAAAGAACAAATTCCTTAGGCATAAGGTAATGTCTGCATTTCTTCAGTGCTTGAACAATGACATAATTTTTTTTTATCATATGAAGAATATTTCTATTTGGCCTCATTTAATTTTTCACTAAAGTAAACAACATGTTTTCTTTCTTGACTTAAAACAATTCCTATTGCTGTCCCACTTGCATCGCATTCAACCTGGAAGAGTTTATTAAAATATGGCAATGTTGAAATTGACTACTCTGTAATTTTCTACGTTAATTATCTAAAACTCTTATCAGCTGCTTCTGTCCACTTAAATAGTTGTTTGCTTCCTTTATTTGTCTCCACAACTAGAGCACAAATTCCACTAAAATTTATGATAAATTTTCTATAAAAACTTGCCAAACCATGAAAGCTTCTTACCTCTAAAATACTCCTTAGGGTAGGCCGATTCATTATAGCCTCGACCTTCTCTTGATCCATCATCAACCCATCTCTTGATATCACAAAACCTAAATAAAATAACTCCGTCTTCACAAAACTACACTTTTTCAGATTGAATAGTAGCCTTTCTTATTGCAACTTACTCAAAACCATTTTGATATGTTTCAAATGTTCTTCTCTATACTGACCATATACCAAGATATCATCTAGGTAAACTATGAAAAATTTACGAATAAATTTTTTAAGCACTTCATCCATCAATCTCATAAAAGTGCTAGGAGAATTTGTGAGCCCAAAAGGCATTACCAACCATTCATATAACCCATCATTCGTTTTAAAAGTTCTTTTCCATTCATCTCCCCCTCTAATTCCAATCTAATAATACCCACTCTTAAAATCTAATTTCAAAAAACATTCAACACCACTCAAGCAATCCATCAAATCATTAAATTTGTGCTAGTAATAATTACTTTGGGCTTACCAACTAAAGCAAAATGTACCTCCTCAAATTTCAGTTCTTGTAGAAATTCTTTTCCATTGACTAGTAGTATATTAGGGCAGACTTCTTTAGTTGTACCTTCATATTTTAATGGTAAGAGTGTATGCTTCTCTCCATCCTACTCAAAAGTGTATGTGTTGCTCCTTCCATTATGTATTTACTTCTTGTCATACTGCCAAGATCTACCTAACAAAATATGACACACATCCATAGGAATCATATCACAAAGTACCTTGTATTTATAGCTTCCAATCTAAAACTCCACTTCACATTGCTCATTGACCAACAATGATGTCCTTGTTATTGCACAAATTGTAGTTTTGGAAAAGCTTAACCCAAACACCAAGTGTGTGACACAGCTGAGAACACCTATCACTGTCACCTCAATAAATGTCCCCCTCATTTTAGTGAAGGATAAATCCAACACAAGGGAGGTTTCTTGGGTGACCCTAGGGTGATTGCAATGGGATATGGGAAGTTATAAAAGAGAGCTCCTATAGGTCAAGGTCAAATATTGGAAAGAGGCTTGATAAAGAGTCTCGTGAGTTGATGGAGGTTGCCAAGGTTATGTACATGCAAAACAACATTAGACCTACCCGAAACAAGACAATATATGATGAATAAAGCCTCAAAACCAATGGGGATTCAACAAGAATATATATAATAAGTTATGACATCTGCAAATTTAAGCATCAAAGTCAAGTGTATGATGTTGGAAAACAAAGCTAACAATTAGTAGAAAATCTTCCAACGATAAAACCAAGACTTTGATAGAAAAGAGGGATATTATTTAAGTGTTATCAACAAGAAGTTATAACAACTTTATGGCTGTAGCAAAAATTTGCTACAATATCAAATTCTAGACACTAAAATCAATAAGTAAACCACCCAAACAATAACTTATAATCACTAGAACAATTACCAAGGCTTACAAGTGAATTTCAGCGGTAGAAGAGTGAGTAAAGAGTGATAAAAGAGTGAATTTGTTGCAGCCCTATTGGTTGCAGCTAAATGTTAATTACAACATCTAGGTCACTTGGATAATCAAGATGCCCTTAGGGCACAATACAATTTAAAGCATGTAAAATCAATTTTCAAACTTGAACAATTTAATCTCCTTGATATCACGTTTACCAATGCACAATATTCAATCGCCAATGCAAAAAGATTAGTGCCTTATATATTGGGTTATGGAGTCTCTTTTTTGTGAACTAGGGTTTATTACTCCTCTAGGGGTGTAAGCCCTTTTCCATCCTAGAGTAAACAAACCTCAACAAGGTAAATCTACAAGGGTGTAAGCCCTTTTAGGTGTAAGTCTTTTTACTTCATGTAGAAACCTTTGCAATAACCTTTTCAATGACAATAAAAGATAGATCTTGATGGAGGGTGTATGCCCTTAGGCTCCTCCAAGGGTTTGGCAAATCAACCTTGAAATCAAGAAGAAAACATATAATTGCAAAAATTTCTTACCTAATCCAAGAGATAGCATGAAAAACCCTTACTTATCAAGAATATTCCACC
>JZKD02S2197762.1:22899-34936 GCA_000966675.3 Picea glauca | reverse complement strand
TGATGTGTGGAAGATAGCCTTCAAGTCCAAAGAAGGTCTCTTTGAGTGGTTGGTCATGCCTTTCATCTTGAATAATTCCCCAGCCACATTCATGTGGATGATGGATGATATATTACAACCATTCACAAACACCTTTGTGGTTATATATTTGGATGACATCCTCATCTTCAGAAAAACTTTGGAGGAACATTTGGAGCATATTCAGTAGGTATTGGGCACCCTGTGAGAACAAACTTTATATTCCAATTTGGAGAATTTTTCATTCGACATGAAGAAAATACAATATTTGGGATACATCATGGATGAGTAGAGTGTACATGTAGATCTAGCCAAGATCCAAGTCATATGTGATTGGTCGACCCAGAAAACAATGATCGGGCTTCATAGCTTCTTGGGCCTTGTTAACTTCTATTGACAGCTTGTGTTGGGGTTCTCTCATATCGCTTAGGCCCTAAGACAAGTGACCAAGGGTGGAGTTAAGGAAACTTTTGTGTGTTCTGCACCCCAACATAAAGCATTTGAGGATACAAAATCCTGCCTCTTCTCAGCACCAGTCCTCATTCTATCAGACCTTCAATGGCCATTTGATATTGAGATATATTCTTTTGGTTCAGTCCTCAATCAACATGGGCATCTAGTATCCCATCACATTGAAACTCTATCTAATGTTGTTCAAAGATACCCAACCTATGACAAGGAGATGTACTCCATTATGTAGGCATGTTGATAGTGGAAGCATTACATTATGGGTAAGGAAACGATCATCCACACTAATCACATGCCTCTACAATTCATACAAACACAAGGAAAGTTACAAAAGGACCTCCATCAGAAGTGGTCCACGTCCCTGTAGAAATTCCACTTGAATATCAAGTAACAAAAAGGTAGCACCAACCATGTCACAAATTTCCTCATTTGACCCCCAATGACAGTGCTATCCATAGCTCTTAACTCATGTGGACATGAGACATCTAGATGGCCACAATTATACAATAATGACTTTGAATTTTCTACCACCTATCAGACAATGAGCGCATAAAAAATAGTTCCCAAATTTCATCTCCAGGATAGAGTATTATGCCATCTGAGCCACCTTTGTGTTCCTTCAAGCAAGCGTTAAAATATGATATGGGAATCTCATTACATCCGATAAGCGAGAAATATCGGTGTAGATAAGACAGTGGTAGTATTGTAGAAGACTTTTTATTGGTTAAATATTTGCGAAGATGTTCTCAAGTACGTCAGATCCTTCACCACCTATGCCATTGCCAAGCCCGCCATTAAAAAAAATGGGCTACACACCCCTCTTCCTACTCCGTATAGGTCTTGGGATTTCATCTCCATGGACTAAATTTCTAGTATGCCTTCAACCAAGCATGAGCATTATTGTGTTATCGTGTTCATTGATCAATTCTCTAAGATGGAAATTTTGGCACCTTATAAGAAGAGCATCACAACCAAGGCCACCACCAATCTATTCTTTTCACATGTTTGGGTTCATTTTGATCTACCACAAACTATTATCTATGATTGATATAGTAGGCTCCTGAGAACCTTTTGGTCCAACCTATGGTTGACGGTGGACACCAAGCTGACCAAATTGACTTCGTTCCACCCACAAACTAATGAAAAAATAAAGGTAGTGATCTAGATTATTTTCGTCACGAAATGAGAGCATAGATATAATAAAGAAATGTATAGATATGTATCATATATTAAACAATATAACAAAATTATATTAGATATATAAACACATATATACAATAATACACAATTTTTATTAATGTGCAAAATGTACAGAACTGTAAAAATATAGAGTGAAAGATTTGCTAGAATGGTGACATCTTATCTATGAGAAGAGATGTGATGGCTGCTTGCATTCGCAAGAAGATGATTGTTAAAATGAGGCTCCAAAGGCATTTTTAACATAAGTAAAATCCAAAACCCTAACCCTCGAAGATGAAAATCCAAAAGGTTTGTGGGCCCCGATGGGGGTAGTTGATACGTCAACTTCTCAGGGGCATAACATTTGCATATGATCTTCGTTTGGGGCGCTCAATACACTGTTTGAAAGATCTAACTGAGAAGAAATATTTTCAACTGGTCCAAGCTATTTCCTTTAGCAGTCTCCTGGGCACCAAATCCCCAAAAAATGTCGTTTAGGGCTTCAAAATAGCCCCAGAAATTTGGAACTCAAAAAACTGTCAAAAAACTGCCAAGGTGGAAAATTGTTTTTTGAGCCAGTGGAATAGGTGGATGGCCACCGATATCCACCTGGATCAATCCTCCTTCCTTAGGAATCAATGGTCTCCATTGCGTTGAGTTCCTGGGGGAGAGGGGGAAGTGTTTGTTGAGCCTGAACCTTGGTGAACTACTTTCCTTTCTAGAGAAGTTGTGTTGCTTAGTTTGTTGAAGGTTGTCATGAACCTGTTGTTGGTGGGGTTGAGTCTATTCAACCAGTCAAGCTACATGAGATGACTGTGTGAAAAAGGAATATTTTCTCTTTGCTGCAACCATGTCGACCTGCTTCTATTGGATAGAAGGTGCATGGGTCGAGCCTGTAGTGGTTGGAGTGTCCTTTTGTTCACCTTTTGAACAAATTGTGAAGAAGCTAAATTTTGTAGTATGATATACTACCTTGCAGCATTGTTTAGGTGGGAAAATAGTTGGAACTACCTCTGGTATTATGTAGAGATGACCCCCCATAGTAACAATGACACTACGGGGTCGATACTCATAAACAAAATGGTGCTTCCACATATATGGTTGGCCCAAGAGAACATTAGAGACATCCATCGGGGAAACATCACATAATAAATCATTCTTGAAGGGTTGGATGTCATATGACAATCAACACTGTTGGATGACATAGATATCTCCTCCTTGGAAAAGCCACCCGATGTTGTATGGTTACGGGTGTGGTGTTTTCGACAATCCCAATTGTTTGACGACCTCTGTTGATATGAGGTTTTTGAGGCTTCCTCTATAAACAATAAAATGCAGTGGGGTCCCCTTCAACCACATCTGTGAATGAAAAAGGTTCTCCCCCTCTTCAGGATTTGTTGGTTCTTCTGGTTGAATGTTTTTGTTCATGACAATAATAGTGGGGTATGCATCAATGATCTGTCTTCTACTAACATTTTCTAAATCAGATTCTGAATCATGGTTCAGCTCCTTGTCTTTGATCTTGGCCACTAATGAATTCTTTGAGAGACATTCATCAGTGTTGTGCCAGGGTATTTTGTGTAAATCACACCACTTTCCAATGTCCTTCTTCATCTTCCTCTGACTCTTCTTTTCCTATGGCTTGGACTGGTTTTCGGGAGGTTGTTTATTAGGGTCTTCTTTATCATACTTTGGTTGTTGCATATAAACAGACCCGAACTCCTTCTTGTTTTGGTGCTTAAATTTCTGATCGATTTTAACTCCATATCAATAAGAAACACCCAATGATGAGTCAGAAAATCCATTTCACTTTGGATGTATCTGTGTAAGAGCCCTGTGGTATTTCAGAACCAAATTTCTCTTGGAGTCTTTGATACCCAGCTTGGTGTGCAAGGTATGGAAGAAGTTTGGTGAACTTCGAAACTGCTTGTCCCCTCTCTTGCCATGGTGTGGCCCTTCTTATTTAATGGTATTCATAGTTTCCAACAGGGTAATATTGTTCCTTGACCGCATCCACAAAAAAATCCTAAGTGAGCTCGGCCCCATATATTCCAAACTCCTTTGTGGAACTTTCCCAGTAATTTTCCCACCAACATTTGACATGGTAGAGAGCCTTAAGGAGTGTGAAGGTGTTCATTTCCCTGTCGGAAAAATTGTGAACAAAGAAATATCCTTCTAGCAAATTTAACCATTTGTCTAGGGCATCCGCATCTATCTGTCCTTCAAATACACGAATATCAAAATTAACTTGTACCTTAAAAGGTGAGGTGCCCCAAAAGTGGTTGCTTGATGAAGACGCACCGGTTGTTATTGACATACATTGAAGGATATGGGAAAAATTCTCCATCATTTCATCCCTTTGTTGCGTGAGAGCTTGCTCAAGCAACATATTAATAGAATCTTTTGCTCTATCATTTTTCTTTTTTTCCTCCATGGGGGGTTTCTTGGGAATGAGAGAGCGATTGTCCTTAAGAGAGACAAGATCGATACCCAACTTTCTATACTTAGGCCTCGTCAGGGACATGCACTGAAAAACAATCAAGAACAACCTGCTCTGATACCACTGATCCAAATTATTTTCGGCATGAAATGAGAGAAGAGATATAATAAAGAAATGTACAGATATCCAACAATATAACATAATTATATCAGAGATATAAACACAAATATACAATAATATACAATTTCTATTAATGTGTGAAATGTACATAATTGTAAAAATATAGAGTGAAAGACTCGCTACAATGGTGGCAGCTTATCTCTGAGAAGAGATGTGACAGATATCACATTCGCAAGAAGATGATTGTTGCAATGAATCTCCAAAGTCATTTTTAACATAAGTAAAATACAAAACCCTAACCCTGGAAGATGAAAAGCTAAAAGGTTTGCGAGCCTCGATGGGGGTAGTTGATACGTCAACTTCCCAGGGGCGCATCTTTTTCATACGATCTTTGTTTGGGGCATTTGATACACCATTTGAAATGTCTAATTGAGAAGAACGATTTTCAATTGTCCCAAAATAGTTCCTAAGATAGTCTCTTTGGCCCCAAATCCCCAAAAAACGTCGTTTAGGGCCTAAAAAATGGCCCGAGATGTTTGAAACCCAAAAAAAATTCAAAAAACTGCCAAGGTGGAATTTTTTTTTTCGAGCCAGTGGAATAGGTGGGTGGAAACAGATATCCACCTGGATCAATCCTCCCTCCTTAAGAAGAAATGGTCTCCATTGAATTGAGTTCCCGGGAGAGAGGGGGAAGCATTTTCTTAAGTTGAACCTTGGTGACCTGCTTGCCTTGCTGGATAAGTTGTGTTGCTTAGTTTGTTGAAGGCTGTCATGAACCTGTTGTTGGCAGGCTTGAATTTGTTCAACAAGTCGAGATACATGAGATGACTATGTGAAAAAGGAATCTTTTCACTTTGATGCAATCTTTTCGTCCTGCTTCTATTGGACAGAAGGTGCATTTGTTGAGGTTGTAGTGGTTGGAGTGTCCTTATGTTCACCTTTTGAATAGATTGTGAAGAAATTGAATTTTGTAGTATGAGATACTACCTTGTGGAATTGTTTAGGTGGGATAATAGTTGGAACTACCTCTGGTATTTTGTAGAGATGACCCCCCCAGAGTAACAATGACACTATGGGGTCAAGAATCATAAACAACATGGAGCTTCCACATATATGGATAGCCTAATAGAACATCACATAATCTCTCATCCTTGAAGGGCTAGATGTCGTATGACAATCGACACTACTAGATGACATATAGATATCGTCCCTGGTGAATCCACCCGATGTTGTATGGATGCAGGTGTGGTGTTGTTGACAATCCCAACTATTTGATGACCTTTGTTGAGATGAGGTTCTTCTGGCTTCCACTATCAACAAGAAAATGGAGCAGGGTCCCCTTCACCCACATCTATGAATGAAAAAGGTGCTCCCCCTCTTCAATATCTGTTGGTTCTTCTGGTTGAATTGTTGCTTTCATGAAAATAACAGTGGGGTCTACATCAATGATCTGTCTTCTACTAGTATTTTCTAAATCTGATTCCTAATTAGTGTTTGAATCCTTGTCTTTGATCTCAACCACTAATGACTTCTTTGAGCAACATTCATCAGTGTTGTGCCAGGGGATTTTTTGGAAATCACACCACTTCCCAGTGTTGTTCTTCGTCTTCTCGTGACCCTTCTTTTCCTGTGGCTTGGACTGGTTTTCAGGAGGTTTTTTGTTAAGGTCGTCTTTATCATACTTTGGTTTTTTTGTATTTGCAAACCCGAACTCTCACTTTTTCTGGTGCTTAAATATCTTCTCGATTTTAACTACATATCGATAAGAAACACCCAATGATGTATTTGTGTAGATACCCATGGTATTTCATAACCAAATGTTGCTCGGAGTCTTTGATACCCAGCTTGGTGCGCAAGGTATGGAAGGTATTGGTGAACTCCAAAATCACTTGTCCCCTCTCTTTCCAGAGTGTGGTCCATCTTATGTATTGGTCTTCATAGTTTCCAACATGGTAATATTGTTCTCTGGCTACATCCACAAAAATGTCCTAAGTGGTCTCAGCCCCATATATTCTAGACTCCTCTGTGGAAATTTTCTACTAGTAATTTTCCCACCAATGTTTGACATGGGGGAGATCCTTAGGGAGTTCAAAGGTGTTCTTTTCCCCGTCGAAAAATTTGTGAATAGAGAAATATCCTTCTAGCAGATTTAACCATTTGTCTAGGACATCCGCATCTATATGTCATTCAAATACAATAATATCAAAATTAAATTTTATCTTGAAAGGAGAGGTGCCTCCAAAGTGGCTGCTTGATGAAGATGCGTCATTTGTTATCGACAGGTGTTGAAGGATGTGGGAAAAATTCTCCATCGTTTCGTCCCTCTGTCGCATGAGTGCTTGCTCAAGCAACAGATTAATAAAATATTCTACTCTGTCATTTTTCTTTTCTTCCTCCATGGGGGGTTTCTTGGGCATACGAGAATGATTTTACTCAAGAGATACAAGCTCGAGACCCAACTTTCTATACTCTGACCTCGTCAGGGACATGCACTGAAAAATGATCAAGAGCGTCATGCTCTGATACCACTGATCAATATTATTTTTGGCATGAAATGAGAGCAAATATATAATAAATAAATGTATAGATATGTATCATATATCCAACAATATAAAAAAATTATATCAAAGATATAAACACAAAGATACAGTAATACAAAATTTCTATTAATGTGCGAAATGTACAGAATTGTAAAAATACAGAGTCAAAGACTCGCTAGAATGGTGGCAGCTTATCTCTAAGAAGAGATGTAATGGATACTCACATTCACAAGAAGATGATTGTTATAATGAGGATCCAAAGGCCTTTTTAACATAACTAAAATCCAAAACCTTGACCCTGAAAGATGAAAATCCAAAAGGTTTGTGGGCCCCGATGGGGGTAGTTGATACGTCAACTTCCTGAGGGCATAAATTTTGCATACGACCTATGTTTGGAGTGCTCGATACACCGTTGGAAGTTTATAACCGAGAAGAACAATTTTCAATTGGCCCAGGCTAGTGTCAGAAGTAGTCACTCGGGCCCCAAATCCCCAAAAAACGTCATTTAGGGCCGCAAAATGGCTACGGAAGTTTGGAACCAAAAAAACTGTCGAAAAACTACCAAGGTGGAAAACTGTTTTTCGAGCCAGTGGAATAGGTGGGTGGCAACCGATATCCACCTGGATCAGGTAGTCAACAGGATGATTTTCCATATCCTATGAATGTATAATTCCAAACATCCATGCACATGGGATGAAAGTCTTCCTTATGTTCAAAATAACTGCAACAAAGCCCTCCATAGCTCTATTGGCCAAAACCATTTTCAGGTGTGCTTGGGGTTCCAACCATTGGCCCCCATTGACATAGATATTACCATTGCATACGCATAGGAAGAGTCCTCCCATGCTCATACAGAGGTTGATCAGGAAACCAAATTTGTTGAGCACATGTTGGCACAAGGGGAGACCCAAGGTTTAATGCTTCAAAAACGCACCAACAAAACCCTAACTACCAGCCCTTTCGGCAACACCCGTGAAGCATGCAAAGTCTCACTCGAGTTAGAGGTAGGGGGGGTTACAAGACGCAGGTGTTTGTTGTTGGATTACTGAGAGGCGGGGTGAATCAATAATAGCATAATTATAATCCGTTTTCTTCAAATAATCCAAGTGTTATATCAATGTAGAATTGTTATCCAATAATGAGAAATAAGAAATGAAAAATCACACACATACACAATACACCAGTGTTTTGCGTGAAAACCCAAATCGGGAGAAAACCACGAAATTATTTTTCTTATATGTATTGAAGAATTACATTCATTGGAAGCACCAACTTCCTTTGTTTTCTAGTTGAAATTGGAAGAAGGCTCCAACACCCTAGTTTCTCAGGATACAACCTGAGGGAAGCTCCAACTCTCCGATTCTCTGGCTACAACCAAAAGGAAGCTACAACCCCCTATGTTCTCTGGCTACAACCACCTGTCCTTGCCCTGTCCAACTGCCTTGAAGTAGAAGTAGAATGATGGAACCACTATCACACTATCACTCTGAGATATACCGATGTAAACTTGTACCAATAAACCTAAATAATTCATCAACCATGCATCAACCTATACCTCAACCTGTAATCAACCTATACCATAAACAAGTGCATCAACCATGCACCAAACTGTACCATAAACAAGTGCATCAACCATGCACCAACCTATACCAAACAATATGTAATCAACCTGTACCATAAAAAGTGAAACCAACCATGTACAAAGTATGTATCAATAATGTGTCAACTACTCATCAACTATTACTCATCAATATGTACCAACATCATCAGCTATACACCTCATGTATGTGCCAACTCATCAACTACTTGTCTCAACCATGTACCCAAATTGTACCTCAACCAAACGCCCTCATCCATTTCAACATCCAAATATGATTTATAACTCTGTAATAGACCTGGTGTATATTATCACATACCTACAAACCTTCCTTAACTTTAAACAACAAGAGACTAGCATTTACATCAATGTTTTCTTTAGTCTCACGTGAATAGTTTTGGGTTAGTCAACAACCCTAACTTGAAATAATAATAACTTTGTACCTGTAATGAATACAGATATGAAAATAATACACAATGTTCTTTAGTGTGTTTTGATGCAATTCCTCCAGGTTTCACTACTTGGAACCTCTCAGAAAAGTACTTATAGAAAAAATGGCATACCTTGCTGAATTCTGACTTATTCTAGAGAGCAACCTTGTAGAGAGTTCCCCGCACGGAATATTTGTTGAATCAATATGAAACTATTACAAAGAATACTACAGAATTTACTATAAACAACACATTTTTTATTACATAATTTGGATTTGTTATGAATAAGTTATGACGTTTTTACCCGAAAAACTTGTTTTCGACTAGTTTCAGGACTAGCCACAAACCCTATTTTCCACGAAGTGTAACTCCAAAAATACAAAGACCCACAAGATGAATTTTTTACCACAGATACTTGGATATGTTTCCTCAATGGAATAGAAATTGCACGGTCTAAAACATTCTAGAAAAAAAGTTATTGCGAAAATGGTGAGATGACTTGTAAATAACATACCTTGGAAAGCATCATCAAAAGTATTTATCCTTCCTTTAATTCCATCCTTCTTTTCTTCACCTTCCTTCAAAAATTCAGTTTAGATATCCTTTCGTTACCTCAGAAACTAGTAGGTATTCAATATTCTTAAGTGTGTATAAAATGAGAGAGCCTTGCCTCTTATTTATACTCTCCAAGTAGCTTCCTTAAAAACATCTTCTAGGTCACTTTGCCCACTTTCCTTANTGGGGCTTCTAGATGACATAAGAGGGTCCTCCAACTTCGTAAGGCCATAACTCTCAAAACGTGAGGAGTTATGTGATGTTCCACATACCACCAGAAATGGAATGACATGTACCATACATGTATAATAGTATTACCTACAAATATATCAAAACTCATACAATTATCCATAAAACAAGCTTGGGTCCATTACCCAAACCTGGGTTCTCCAACTTCTCATGTCTATAAATCTCTAACCGTGAGGAGTTATGTGACGTTCCACATACCACCGGAAATGGAATGAAAAGAATTATCCATCTAGGATAGTTTCAATGAAAAATTCACTGACCTTCATCTCATTATTCCACAAATAAGCATGGGCTATCTAACCATATGTCTAGGATAACTCAATCCCCAAAGCGTCTTCCCGTGAGGGATTTCTCCATAAGGGGACCACTTTGGAGTTCATCCATTTCTACTTGTTATCAACCATGACAAGAAAATAACGAGTCATATTTACATCAAAAAATCTTGGGTCCATTACCCAACCTTTGTGCTATGGGGCTTTCTTCAAGGGTTGACATCAATAAAAACCAACCTTAATCAACAATCTCCCCCTTTGGCATTGATGGAAACACTCTGATGCAATAATGAAATCATATCACTCATGCTCCCCCTGGAACCATGGATCTATCCTCTGCATATGATAAATATGCTCCCCCTAGAACCATGCCTCTATCCTCTACATCTGATAAATCTCTCCCCCTTTGTCATCAATGGCAAAGGTATATTTCCATCCGAGGTTGTTCCCCCTGACTGAAATGTCTTCTTATGGTGCTTCCTCATGTACATCTAAGAAATATAAGATAAGCATTCAAAATCATTCATTTTGGAGTATAAATAACTCTGAGTATCTCGTGAGGATACTCAAAGGCTTCTCACGGAAGTGGTTTTGTATAGATGTCTGCCACTTGTTCTTTTGTGCCCACATACTCAACTCTGATGTTCTTTTCTACAACTTGTTCCCATAAAAAGTGATACTTGATTGGAATGTGCTTCGTCTTGGAGTGCATCACTGGATTCTTTGAGATATTGATGGAACTTGTATTATCACAATAGATTGGAATGGGCTCATCATACTCAACCTGTATATTTGTCAAAGTTTGTTTCATCCAAAGAACCCGTGTACAACATGATGTTGCTGAAATGTACTCTACCTCGACTATACATAAGGATATTGATGATTGTTTCTTTATTATCCATCATACTAAACACTCACCCAAGTAGAGTGTTGTTCCATTGGTGCTTTGTCGGTCATCAATACAACCTGCCCAATCTTCATCTGTGTAGGCAATAAGTGATAGATCCTTTCCTTTTGGATACCATAATCCAAAATCTTATGTTCCTTTGAGATATCTGAAAATCCTCTTCACTGCGGTGCTAATTGAAATAGTGCCTCATGTCCAACTGCCTGCATTACATCTGGTCTGGATGTTGTCACATATAGTAGGATGCCAATCATTGACCTGTATTTCCTCTCATTTGTAGACTTCGAATCATCATATTTTCTCAACTTGCAACTAGTTCCCATGGGAGTGATAACTGGTTTGTAATATTCCATACCGAGCCTTTTTATCATTTCTCTGATATACTTGGTTTGAGAAATAAAAATTCCTTGGTTTATTTGTCGTATTTGAAGTCCCATAAAGAAGGATAGTTCTCCAATAAATGACATTTCAAATTCATTATGCATATCTTTTGCAAATTTATGTCTTAACCTGTCATCATCACTACCAAAAATAATATCATCAACATAAACTTCAATTAATAAAATATTACCTTGACTTACCATGATGTAGAGGTTGTTGTCTGCACTTCCTTTTCTGAACCCTGCCTGTTGCAGATACTTATCCAGTCTAGAGTACCATGCTCTAGGAGCCTATTTTAGACCATACAAGGCCTTCTTTAATTTACACACATAATATGCATTTTCTGACAATTGAAATCCTTCTAGTTGTTCAATGTAGACTTCTTCTTCAAGTTCCCCATTAAGAAAAGCATATTTTACGTCCATTTGATACATTTTAATATTTTTGGAGCATGCATAAGCTAAAACACTGGTAACCTATCCATATTCATTCAATTTATTTCTTGAGACCCACTTTGTGTCGATCACATTCTTATTCTTTGGTCTTGGAACCAGTTCCCAAGTGTCATTTTTCTCTATTTGATCTAATTCTTCATCCATGGCCTTATTCCAAGATTCATCATTGCTGGCTTCTTCAAGAAAGTTTGGTTCAATTGTAGATAAGAGTGCTAGGTGTGTTTGTTCTAGTGAACAAATTATTCTTCTAGTCTCAACTCCTGCATCTTTGTTTCCGATAATCTGATCTAGAGGATGATTCTTCTACTTCTTTTTCATCTTTTGCTTCTTCTTCTAAGGGTTGTTTCATTGATTCATTTTCTTCCTTTGATTTTGGTCTGCCTATTTCATCAATTGTTACGTTGATGCTTTCCACAACTTTGTTC
>JZKD02S2197762.1:12881-22889 GCA_000966675.3 Picea glauca | reverse complement strand
AAGTGGGTTAACCCTAAAATAAGGAAAGTGGGCAAAGTGACCTAGAAGATGTTTTTAAGGAAGCTACTTGGAGAGTATAAATAAGAGGCAAGGCTCTCTCATTTTAGAAAAAAATGAGAATATTGAATACCTACAAGTGTATAAGGTAACCAAAGGATATCTAAGTTGTTTTTCTGAGGGAAGATGAAGAAAAGAAGGCCAAAATTCAAGGAAGGATAAATTCTTTTGATGATGCTTTCTAAGGTATGTTATTTATAGGTCATCTCACCATTTTCACAATAACTTTGTTTATAGAATGAATTATACCATTAAATTGCTATTCCATTGCGGAAACCTATCCAAGTATCTATGGTAAAGAATTCAGCTTGTGGTTCATTTTATTTTTGGAGTTCCACTCCACGGAAAATAGGGTTTGTGGCTAGTCCTTAAACTCATCAAAAACAGGTGTTTCGGGTAAAAATGTCATAACTTATTCATAATAGATCCAAATTTAGTAAGACAAAAAAAAAAATTTAGAGTACATTATGCATTGTGTCATGTAACAATTTAAGATCGATTCAACAAATATTTTGTTCAAGGCACACTCTACAAGGTTTCTCTCTAGAATAAGCTAGAATTCAGCAAGGTATGTCATGTTTTCTATAACTACTTTTTCGAGAGGTTCCAAGTAGTCACACCTGGAGGAATTTCATAAAACACACTGACGATTTTTTTTTATAAGTTTCATATCTTTATTCATTACAGGTACAAAGTTATGATTATTTCAAGTTAGGGTTGTTGACTAATCCAAAACTAGTCAAGTGAGACTAAAGAAAAATTTGATGTAAATGCTAGTCTCTTGTTGTTTAAAGTTAAGGAAGGTTTGTAGGTATGTGATCATATACACTAGGTCTATTACAGAGTTATAAATCATATTTGGATGATGAAATTGATGAGGGTGTTTGGTTGAGGTACAAGTTGGGTAAATGGTTGAGACATGTAGTTGATGAGTTGTCACATACATGAGGTGTATAGTTGATGATGTTGGTACATATTGATGAGTCATAGTTGATGAGTAGTTGACACATGATTGGTACATACTTGGTACATGGTTGGTTGCACTTGTTTATGGTACAGGTTGATTACATATTGTTTGGTACAGGTTGGCGCATGGATAATGAACTTGTTTATGGTACATGTTCATTACAGATTATTTGGTATAGGTTGGTGCATGGTTGATGCACTTGTTTATGGTACAGGTTGATTACAGGTTGATGCATGGTTCAGGTTTATTGGTACAGGTTTACAATAATATATCTCAGAGTGATAGTGTGACAATGGTTCCATCATTCTTCTTCTACTTTAGGGTGGTTGGATGGGGCAAGGACAGGTGATTGTAGCCACCTTCCAGTTGTAGCCGGAGAACATAGGGGGTTGTAGCCTCCTTCTAGTTGTAGCTAGAGCATTGGAGAGTTGGATCTTCCCTCAAGTTGTATCCTGAGAAACTAGGGGGTTGGAGCCTCCTTCCAGTTGTAGCTGGAAAACAAAGGAAGTTGGTGCTTCCAATGAATGTAATTCTTCAAGACATATAAGAAAAAACATTCTATGGTTTTCTCTCGATTTGGGTTTCCACGTAAAACACTAGTGTACTGTGTATGTGTGTGATTGTTCATTTCTTATTGCTCATTGTTGGATAATAATTCTATATTGATATAACACTTGGATTATTTGAAGGAAAATGGTTATAATTACACTATTACTGATTCACCCCACCCTCTTAGTAATTCAACAATTGGTATCAGAGCATGCTCCTTCCAAAATCAGTTTAACCACTAAAAGGTAGATCATGGAGAGTACCAACTTGTATAAAAATGGAATACCATAGTTTGGTGGACAGAAGTATGCTTTTTGGAGCATAAGGATGAAGACATATATACATGCACGGGGATTTCAAGTTTGGCAATGAATTATAGATGGATACACATCACCAACAGTTCCACCAACAAATGAAAAAGCAGTGAAACTCGGTGAGAATAATTCCAAAGCCAAAAATTCACTTTTGAATGGTCTCAGTGACACGGTATTCACCAAAATTGCACATTGTAAATCCGCTAAAGAGATTTGGGACAAGCTTCAAAATATTTATGAAGGAGATACAAAAGTCAAAGAAGCAAAGCTTCGAACTTACAGAGATCAGTTCGAACAACTAAAAATGAAAGAAGATGAGAATATTGCAGCCTACTTCTTACGAGTCGATGAAACAATGAATGCAATCATAGGATTGGGAGAAGAAATTGAAGAATCTATAATCGTTCAAAAGGTACTAAGATCTCTTCCTATGCGATTTAACCCTATGATATCAACACTAGAAGATAGATTAGATCTAAACTCAATAAGCATGGACAAACTACATGGAATCTTCATACCATATGAAATGAGAACTGAACAAGAAAATCCATATGTAAAAGAAGCAACCTTTAAATCTTGCAAAAGATCAAAGAAAAAGAAAAAGGAACAAGAAGAATATAGCAACAGCAGTGACATCTTGAAAGATGATGAAGAAGTGGCCATCTTCGTCAAAAGAGTAAACAAGGGAACCGACAGTAGGTATAGAGGTAAGCTTCCTTTAATTTTTTTTAATAGTGATGATATTAGCCATTTTGCTAACAAATGCACTCATAATAAAAAGAGAAACGATGAAGGTTACTTAAAAGGCAAACACACATATAAAGGCAAAAGAACTACAAAGAAAGTTTTCAAGAAAATATTATACACCAAAGAAGACATCTCATCATCAAATGAAGATGAATTCAGTGAAAGTGATACAGGAAGTGTTCTATTCATGGCAATAAAAGACTCTGATAAAGAAGTCTCCGAAGAAGAATATGAAGAAGTCGAGGAAAAATATGAAGAAGTCGAAGAATAAATTGAAGAAGAAGAAGTTGACTATCGAGAAGAATTAATGTGTGCCATAGAAGTTATCAGAAGAGAAAAGAAGAAAAACAAGAAACTACAAGTAGAACTAGAAAAGAAAAAGGGTACTCGAGAACTAGAACAAATGATCACAAAATTGAAGGTTCAAATAGAAGAAGATAAAAGAATTGATGAAGCACTCAAAGAAAAGCTAGAAGAAAAGGACAGGATCATTGGAAACTTGGAAGCAAAGATTGTCGCACTAAGAAAGGATATTCAAAAGAAAAATATGCAGAATAGCTCAAACATTCTGGATGACATTATCAGTAGTCAAAAATCTCATTTTGACAAATCTGGACTTGGATACAATCAGTCAGAAAAGGGATCAAGCTCCAAAACAACAAAACAAGAAACATATCCAAAAAGTTATGTAGAAAGAATCAAATGGAATAGGAAGATATACAAGGAAGATTACAGGGACACTCCTCCACCAAAAATATTTAGATTTCAGAATCAACAACAGATAGATAGGCCTCAAGAAGAAGAAGGATTCATAAGAGCACCTCCTTTCAGAAGATCTTCAACTCCCAAGTATCAAACTATATTTTTTGGTTTATNTATTGATGAGTCATAGTTGATGAGTAG
The DNA here is from genome assembly GCA_000966675.3 of Picea glauca. Classification (NCBI taxonomy): domain Eukaryota; kingdom Viridiplantae; phylum Streptophyta; class Pinopsida; order Pinales; family Pinaceae; genus Picea; species Picea glauca. The sequence goes on along the minus strand of JZKD02S2197762.1, from coordinate 19,352 downwards.
TTGACACATGATTGGTACATACTTGGTACATGGTTGGTTGCACTTGTTTATGGTACAGGTTGATTACAGATTGTTTGGTACAGGTTGGCGCATGGATAATGAACTTGTTTATGGTACAGGTTCATTACAGATTGTTTGGTATAGGTTGGTGCATGGTTGATGCACTTGTTTATGGTACAGGTTGATTACAAGTTGATGCATGGTTCAGGTTTATTGGTACAAGTTTACAACAATATATCTCAGAGTGATAGTGTGATAATGGTTCCATCATTCTACTTCTACTTCAAGGAGGTTGGATGGGGCAAGGAAAGGTGATTGTAGCCACCTTCCAGTTGTAGATGGAGAACATAGGGGGTTGTAGCCTCCTTCTAGTTGTAACCAGAGCATTGGGGAGTTGGATCTTCCCTCAAGTTGTATCCTGAGAAACTAGGGGGTTGGAGCCTCCTTCCAGTTGTAGCTGGAAAACAAAGGAAGTTGGTGCTTCCAATGAATGTAATTCTTCAAGACATATAAGAAAAAAAATTCTGTGGTTTTCTCTCGATTTGGGTTTCCACGTAAAACACTGGTGTACTGTGTATGTGTGTGATTTTTCATTTCTTATTGATCATTGTTGGATAATAATTCTATATTGATATAACACTTGGATTATTTGAAGGAAAATGGTTATAATTACGTTATTACTGATTCACCCCACCCTCTCAGTAATTCAACAATTGGTATCAGAGCAGGCTCCTTCCAAAATCAGTTTAACCACTGAAAGGTAGATCATGGAGAGTACCAACTTGTATAAAAATGGAATACCATAGTTTGATGGACAGAAGTATGCTTTTTGGAGCATAAGGATGAAGACATATATACAGGCACATGGATTTCAAGTTTGGCAATGAATTATAGATGGATACACATCACCAACAGTTCCACCAACAAATGAAAAAGCAGTGAAACTTGGTGAGAATAATTCCAAAGCCAAAAATTCACTTTTGAATGGTCTCAGTGATACGGTATTCACCAAAATTGCACATTGTAAATCCGCTAAAGAGATTTGGGACAAGCTTCAAAATATTTATGAAGGAGATACAAAAGTCAAAGAAGCAAAGCTTCGAACTTACAAAGATCAGTTCGAACAACTAAAAATGAAAGAAGATGAGAATATTGCAGCCTACTTCTTACGAGTCGATGAAACAATGAATGCAATCATAGGATTGGGAGAAGAAATTGAAGAACCTGTAATTGTTCAAAAGGTACTAAGATCTCTTCCTATGCGATTTAAACCTAAGATATCAACACTAGAAGATAGATTAGATCTAAACTCAATAAGCATGGATGAACTACATGGAATCTTCATACCATATGAAATGAGAACTGAACAAGAAAATCCAGATGTAAAAGAAGCAACCTTTAAATCTTGCAAAAGATCAAAGCAAAAGAAAAAGGAACAAGAAGAATATAGCAACAGCAGTGACATCTTGAAAGATGATGAAGGAGTGGCCAACTTCGTCAAAAGAGTAAACAAGGGAACCGACAGTAGGTATAGAGGTAAGCTTCCTTTAATTTGTTTTAATAGTGATGGTATTAGCCATTTTTCTAACAAATGCCCTCATATTAAAAAGAGAAACGATGAAGGTTACTTAAAAGGCAAACACACATATAAAGGCAAAAGAACTACAAAGAAAGTTTTCAAGAAAATATTATGCACCAAAGAAGACATCTCATCATCAAATGAAGATGAAGTCAGTGAAAGTGATACAAGAAGTGTTCTATTCATGGCAGTAAAAGACTCTGACAAAGAAGACTCCGAAGAAGAATATGAAGAAGTCGAGGAAGAATATGAAGAAGTCGAAGAATAAATTGAAGAAGAAGAAGTTGACTATCGAGAAGAATTAATGTGTGCCATAGAAGTTATCAGAAGAGAAAAGAAGAAAAACAAGAAACTACAAGCATAACTAGAAAAGAAAAAGGGTACTCAAGAACTAGAACAAATGATCACAAAATTGAAGGTTCAAATAGAAGAAGATAAAAGAATTGATGAAGCACTCAAAGAAAAGCTAGAAGAAAAGAACAGGATCGTTGGAAACTTGGAAGCAGAGATTGTCGCACTAAGAAAGGATATTCAAAAGAAAAATATGCAGAATAGCTCAAACGTTCTGGATGACATTATCAGTAGTAAAAAATCTCATTTTGACAAGTCTGGACTTGGATACAATCAGTCAGAAAAGGGATCAAGCTCCAAAACAACAAAACAAGAAACATATCCAAAAAGTTATGTAGAAAGAATCAAATGGAATAGGAAGATATACAAGGAAGATTACAGGGACACTCCTCCACCAAAAATATTTAGATTTCAGAATCAACAACAGATAGATAGGCCTCAAGAAGAAGAAGGATTCATAAGAGCACCTCCTTTCAGAAGATCTTCAACTCCCAAGTATCAAACTATATTTTTTGGTTTATGTTATGCATGTAATACTTTTGGACATAAATCTATGAATTACAAAGCTAACAACATGAACAATAACAACTTTGAGAGTCATACACAAAGGGGTTATTCAAGAAGACCTAGTGAAACATAGAGAAGAAGTTACAACAGGTTTGAATCTTTAAGAACTGAAGTGGAATGTTACAAATGTATCAATTTTAGACACATGGCCAAAGATTGCAGAATGGAAGTCCTTCCTAAAGAACCTCAACATAATAACAACAGTCATAGAAAAGAACCTCAGAAAATGAAATGGATAAGAAAGCAAGATCAGTATAGCAATGAAGAATGAACAATTTCTCTAACAACTAAGAAAAAGAAATGTGGTTGGAATGTTGACAGTGGATGTTCAAAATACATGACAGGTGATAGAGACAAGTTTCTTACATTACGAAAGGAAAGAGATGGATCGGTCTCCTTTGGAAATGATGATTTAGCCAAAATCATTGGAAAAGGCACAATCCGAATTGGGAACAAGAATGAAAAGGCAAAAAATGTTCTACTAGTAGAAGATATGAAACATAATCTTCTAAGTGTGAGTCAAATTTGTTACCAAGGTCATAAAGTTACTTTCGATTCACAAAAGTGTGAGATAAGAAAAGAAGGTGCATGGAAATTAGTCACTACAACTGCAAAAACTTCAAGCAACATATATGTGTTAAGTGAAATTAGAAATGAATGGGGAACATACACTTTGATAAACTTGTCAAAGTTAGCAAAAGAGAAGTAGTCAAAGAAATGCCCCAGATCATGAAACCTTTATGCAAGCATTGTCAACAAGGAAAGCAAACAAAGACCAGGTTTAAATCAAAGGAATATTCAATGACAAGACCACTAGAAATTGTGCATATTAATCTAGTTGGACCAACTAAAACAAAGGGCATAAAAGGTGAGAAATAATTCATGTTATTAGTTGATGATTATACAAGAATGACTGTTGTTTTCTTTCTCAAGAATAAGTCAAAATCTTTTGAAAAATTCAAGATCTACAAGGAAATGGTTGAAAATGAAATGGATTCAAAAATAAAATGTTTGAGATCAAATAATGGAGGAGAGTTCACCTCAAAGGAATTTATGGACTACTGCAACAATCATGGAATAAAAAGGAAATTCTCCATTGCTAGGACACCTCAAGAGAATGGAGTTGTTGAAAGAAAGAACATGACAATATAATAAATGGCTCGAACAATGTTAATGGATTCGAAATTGACAGATATTTTTTGGACACAGGTAGTGCATACAACAATTCATATTCAAAACAAAGTAATTCTCAGAAACAACACTGACAAAAATCCTTACAAACTATGGAAAGAAAGACAGTAAATGTAAATCACTTCAGAGTTTTTGGAAGAAAATGCTATATCAAAAGAGAAGATGGCGGAATGGGAAAGTTTGACTCTCCTGTGGACAAAGGAGTACTTGTTGGTTACTCAAGTACAAGGAAAGAATACAAGTGTTACAATCTAAGATTGAACAAAGTTGTGGAAAGCATCAACGTAACAATTGATGAAATAGGCAGACCAAAATCAAAGGAATAAAATGAATCAATGAAACAACCCTTATAAGAAGAAGCAAAAGATGAAAAAGAAGTAGAAGAATCATCCTCCAGATCAGATTATCGGAAACAAAGATGCAGGAGTTGAGACTAGAAGAATAATTTGTTCACCAAAACAAACACACCTAGCACTCTTATCTACAATTGAACCAAACTTTTTTGAAGAAGCCAACAATGATGAATCTTGGAATAAGGCCATGGATGAAGAATTGGATCAAATAGAGAAAAATGACACTTGGGAACTGGTTCCAAGAGAAAAGAATAAGAATGTGATCGACACAAAGTGGGTCTCAAGGAATAAATTGAATGAATATGGACAGGTTACCAATGTTTTAGCTTATGCATCCTCCAAAAATATTAAAATGTATCAAATGGACGTAAAATTTGTTTTTCTTAATGGGGAACTTGAAGAAGAAGTATACATTGAACAACCAGAAGGATTTCAATTGTCAGAAAATGCATATTATGTGTGTAAATTAAAGAAGGCCTTGTATGGTCTAAAATAGGCTCCTAGAGCATGGTACTCTAGACTGGATAAGTATCTGCAGCAGGTAGGGTTCAGAAAAGGAAGTGCAGACAACAACCTCTACATCATGGTAAGTCAAGGTAATATTTTATTAATTGAAGTTTATGTTGATGATATTATTTTTGGTAGTGATGATGACAGGTTAAGACAGAAATTTGCAAAAGATATGCATAATGAATTTGAAATGTCGTTAATTGGAGAGGTATCCTTCTTTATGGGACTTCAAATACGACAAATAAACCAAGGAATTTTTATTTCTCAAACCAAGTATATCATAGAAATGATAAAAAGGTTCGGTATGGAAGATTACAAACCAGTTATCACTCCCATGAAAACTAGTTGCAAGTTGAGCAAAGATGATGATTCGAAGTCTACAGATGAGAGGAAATACAGGTCAATGATTGGCATCCTACTATATGTGACAACATCCATACCAGATGTAATGCAGGCAGTTGGACATGAGGCACTATTTCAAGCAGCACCAAAGGAATCACATGTATTAGCAGTGAAGAGGATTTTCAGATATCTCAAAGGAACATAAGATTTTGGATTATGGTATCCAAAAGGAAAGGATGTATCACTTATTGCCTACACAGATGAAGATTGGGCAGGTTGTATTGATGACCGACGAAGAACCAATGGAGAAACACTCTACTTGGGTGAGTGTTTAGTATCATGGATAATAAAGAAACAATCATCAATATCCTTATGTACAGCCGAGGTAGAGTACATTTCAGCAACATCATGTTGTACACGGATTCTTTGGATGAAACAAACTTTGACAAATATACAGGTTGAGTATGATGAGCCCATTCCAATCTATTGTGATAATACAAGTGCCATCAATATCTCAAAGAATCCAGTGATGCACTCCAAGACGAAGCACATTCCAATCAAGTATCACTTTTTATGGGAACAGGTTGCAGAAAAGAACATCAGAGTTGAGTATGTGGGCATAGAAGAACAAGTGGCAGACATCTATACAAAACCACTTCCGTGAGAAGCCTTTGAGTATCTTCACGAGATACTCAGAGTTATTTATACTCCAAAATGAATGATTTTGAATGCTTATCTTATATGTCTTAGATGTACACGAGGAAGCACCATAAGAAGACATTTCAGTCAGGGGGAACAAACTCGGATGGAAATATACCTTTGCCATTGATGACAAAGGGGGAGAGATTTATCAGATGTAGAGGATAGAGGCATGGTTCTAGGGGGATCATATTTATCAGATGCAGAGGATAGAGCCATGGTTACAGGGGGAGCATGAGTGATATGATTTCAATATTGCATCAGAGTGTTTCCATCAATGCCAAAGGGGGAGATTGTTGATTAAGGTTGGTTTTTATTGATATCAACCCTTGAAGAAAGCCCCATAGCACAAAGGTTGGGTAATGGATCCAAGATTGTTTGATGTAAATATGACTCGTTATTTTCTTTTCATGGTTGATAACAAGTAGAAATGGATGAACTCCAAAGCGGTCCCCTTATGGTGAAATCTCTCACGAGAAGACGCTTTGGGGATTGAGTTATCCTAGATGTATGGTTAGATAACCCATGCTTATTTGTGGAATAATGAGATAAAGGTCAGTGAATTTTTCATTGAAACTATCTTAGATGGATATTTCTTGTCATTCCATTTCCGGTGGTATGTGGAAAGTCACATAACTCCTCACGGTTAGAGATTTATGGCCATGAGAAGTTGGAGAACCCAGGTTTGGGTAATGGACCCAAGTTTGTTTTATGGATAATGGTATGATTTTTTATATATTTGCAGGTAATACTATTCTATATGTATGGTACATGTCATTCCATTTTTGGTGGTATGTGGAACATCACATAACTCCTCACGGTTTGAGAGTTATGGCCTTACGAAGTTGGAGGACCCTCTTATGTCATCTAGAAGCCCCA
>JZKD02S2197740.1:0-16957 GCA_000966675.3 Picea glauca | reverse complement strand
AGCTTCTTGTGGGAATATATTTTGGAGTATTGATGGAGAGCTTCTTGTGAGAGCTTCTTGAGTATTTTTGGTGTGGAACACTTGAGGATATTGCAGATCTATAGGTGAATGAGGTAACCAAGTATATATAAGCCGAAATGCTGAGGAAAGTGAAGAAAACAAGGCCAAAATGCAAGGAAGGATAAATTCTTTTGATGGTGCTTTCTAAGGTATGTTATTTACAGGTCATCTCACCATTTTCACTATAAATTTTTTTATATAGTGATTCAGAACTTGAAATCACTATGAAAGTGAGAAAACATAGCCAAGTATATTTGGTTAAAAATTCAGCTTGTGGGTCATTGTAGTTTGGGAGTTACACTTCGTGGAAAATAGGGTTTGTGGCTAGTCCTGAAACTAGTCAAAATCAGGTGTTTCGGGTAAAAACGTCATAACTTCATTAAAATAGATACAAATTTAGTGAGACCAATTATTTTGGTTAGAATACATTCTTTAGTATTCTCTCTAAGATTTTTATATCTATTTATTAAATATTTTTTGCGGGGTACTCTCTACAAGGTCGCTCTCTAGAATAAACCCGAATTCAACAAGGTATGCCATTTTTTCTATAACTCCTTTTCTGAGAGGTTCCAAGTAGTGCCACTTGGAGGAATTGCGTAAAAAACACTGAAGAACATTATTTATCAGTTTCAGATATTTATTCAGTACAGGTACAAATTTATTATTATTTCAAGTTAGGGTTGTTGACTAATCCAAAACTAGTCATGGTTGAGACAAGCAGTTGATGAGTTGGCACATACATGAGGTGTATAGTTTATGATGTTGGTACATATTGACGAGTCATTGTTGATGAGTGGTTGACACATGATTGGTATATACTTGGTACATGGTTAGATTCACTTGTTTATGATACAAATTGATTACATGTTGTTTGGCACAGGTTGGTGCATGGTTGATGCTCTTGTTTATGGTACAAATTGATATATGTTGAGGATTGTTGCCTCATATCAGTTGGTGTTGAGAATGAAAGATGAGTCTTGAATATAGAGCTGGTTCTCTTGTAGATTTGTACTCTATTCAGTTGTTGCTTATAAACCCCAAGGATTGTAGTCCGTAATAAAAAAAAAATTGTACATACATCTTGTGTTCTTTGTGTTTATTGTGGTGATGACTTGTTGATGATATATTGCTGATATATGTTGCTGATATGTTCTCACATATAACTGGTTATAAATGAAAACAATGGGTAATGAATAAATGTTGAATGTTAATTGATGAGTTTTTGTGCAAGAGGGAAGTTTTGGGAAAAAGAGCCCCACACTCATTCACCCCCCCCTCTAAGTGTTGTAGGTGTGTCCAATAGAAGACGTGTCAAAATTTCTCCATTTCGGCATATCGAAGGTTAAGGGATTGAGGATTTCGTCACGAAAGTCGCGAGTAGAGAAATCGTGAGGAGAAAAGATGACCATTGGATCCGTCTCAAGGTAGGACTATCGGATCAGGAACCCCATTGCATTTCACGTCTCGGGGATTCGAAGGTTAAAGGGAGTTGTTCTCGACATCAAAAGTCACAAAGTGCTGAGAGTCAAGATATGGAGGAAACACGTGGCAGGACCACGAAGGTGGACCCAGAAAAATAGATAGGCAGATATGTGTCACCAGGAGGAGGTGATTCAACACTCTGTTGAATTCTTGCTTTTCGAGAGTTCGTAAGGTAAGAGCTCAAAGATTCAATCTTTGAACTTGCAAAGGTGTGAGAGGCGAGAGGTGCTAGCACTTAGCCTAGCTGGCAGTCACGCGAGAAAGGTGCTAATAGAGAAAGAGATAAATCCATTTCGCGATTTCGAGTATCACAATGTTGGAAGGTAAGAATTGAGAGTCACGACTCACGAACTCGTGAGATTGCGAGCCGCGAAAAGGACCTGTGGATTAATTTGAATAGAGATTCCAGTGGGAATCGAAAGAGCTAATTCATGCTCGGGAAGGTGAAATTAGAATGATCCTTAAGATCGAGAGGTCAACGCAGAGACTCTACCGAGGCAGAGAGGTGGTGTCTGCGTCAAAGAGTGGTATCAGAGCGAGAAATTTGTTTGTATATTTCAAGTAGAGGGAGAAAGAAAAAGGCAAAGAAAGAAGACAGGGTTGTTGAAGACTATGTGGTGATTGTTCACGGGCATGTAGCAATCAAGAAGATAGTCAGCAAGACTGTAGGAAGAGGCTGAAGCACTCAGGTTTGCAAGAGTAAACAATAGATTTTCCATGAAGGCAGACAGAGACAACAACATGTCTACTGAAGGCCGTAGGTTTGCTGGGAGGAAGAGCAAAGAAGAAAAGATTGCAGAAATAGATAAAGAAATAGATAAAGAGCTCGCTGATATAAGGAAAGAAATAGAAAATATTGCATTGTGGATGCAGCAGAACGCAAGGATGGATGAACTTGCATTTGAGATACAACAGAAAGCCAAGTCAAGATGGGTATATGAATGGCCCATGAGGAAGCTGAAGGTAAAATGGCCAGTCAAGGAGTTGATGGCTAGAAGACAATGTAGGTTGTTAAGAGGATGGTTGAGGCATGCTGAAAACCTCGACGGACCTGAGGAAATGGTTTAGATATGTGAACTAGAGACTGGAAGATGTTTCGATGAAGAGGATGAAATGGGATCGACTGAAGATCACCAGAACTGCCAGGAGGGTAGATAAGAAATTCCCAATTGCTAGGTGGGAAAGGAGTTGAGATCACTATGGGATCTCACAAACTGTCATGAGGACAGCCGGGGAATTTCAAATTGCCAGGTGGGCAATGAAATGAGGTCACTGCGGGATCTCATGGATTGCCAGGAGGGAAGTGGAAGAATCCCATATTGTCAGGTGGGCAGGGATGAGCAGGTGAGTTGGAATCAGCCAGAGAAGCTGACAGAGAAGATGAAGTCGGAGTTGGATTTAGATCAGCATATGCAACTAACAGAGGAGGAAGATTAGAAGAGAATTCTGATGATTGGGGCAATTGGAATATTCCTACTACTTAACCCAGGGGAGGAAATTTTTTGTGTTGTCGATGATATAGTAGAAGAAAGGCAACCAACTGTGATTGTTAGGGAAGAAGAATTGGAGCAGACTTTGGAAGCTTCCCAAGCAGAAGAAGAAGAAGATGAGCATTCTGAGGAGTGTCTCAATGCTTTTAGCCAGGAAGCTGAGGAAGCTGCAGCACTGAAGCTGACAGTAGAAGAAGCAGAAGAGGATGATGAGCATTCTGAGGAATGGCTCAATATTTTCAGCCAAGAGACTGAAAAGACTGCAACATGGGAGTTTGCAGAAGGGGAAGAAGAAGAGGCAGACAACACTAGATTTGCTGATCTATATGAACAGATTGAATCCCTGGAGAGAAGGGTGAGGATGCAGGGCATCCACATCCAATAGGAAAAGTTGGAAGCAACAAAAGAAGAAGGCATGGGAGATCATGATGATCTACCCAATTTCAAGCATATTTTTCAGCTGAGGAGACTGAATGAGAAAAGCTAGCCATGGGAGCAGCTGGACGAAGTGATCGAAGAGATCTGAAAGCTGATGATCAGGTCAGCAAGAATTGCCAGCAGGGAGCAGCTGAGTAGAAAAGAAGCAGTAGCAGCAGCAGCACAGAAGCAACAACAACAACAAGGGAATGGAGCAAAGAGACAACTCTAGACATTTGTTTGGAATCCAAGAGAATTTCCCCAGCTAAGAGGGGAAGCTCATGAGAAGGAGCTCATGAATTTTGTAGCTGAGGAGTATGATGCAGGAGCATCATCTCACGTCAGCCATCTAGCCAGCCAACCACGTCAAGTGCATGCATTCAAAGCTGAAGAGGGGCGCAACCCTCGTTTTGATTTAAAATTGAATGTAATTAAATGTTTAAGATGTTGAGCTGGGAAGTCATGCTTTGCACATGCATAGAAGTAAATAGGCCTTTAATGTTTTGTAAGGCTGAGATCTAGATTCAAACTGCGGACTAGACAACCATTGAATGTAATTGAATAGGGTAGGTAGATTGGAGGGAAGAGCTCGAAGAGCTCCTCAGGAAAAAGATCGTATTGTATCTCACAGGAGGAGCAGAGAGTTGAGTAGTTAGCATAGAGAAGATAAGAGAAGAGAAGAGAAGAGAAGAGTCGAGACCTTGTTACAGGCTGTGCTCAGGAACACCTTGTACAAATAGGCATTTGTCATTTTAATACATATAGCAGTTTTTCCTGCATCTTTCATGTGTTGACTGAATGATATGAACGTATGTTGTAGATGTATGTTAGGAATTTGCAGGAGTTGTTTTGGTTTTAGGCTTGAGAGGTCTTTGAGGCTTCACACCAGGAGGGTGTAATAGAACGCTGTGGGTTCTGATAGTCGTGCACAAAGGGTGCATTTCTGAACTCTGCGGAGTCAGACAAAGACGTGCTGCAGAACAAGAACGGAAGTCAACAACTCAGAGGAAGACCTCAAGGTTGTTGAATACCTTGGAGGCAAGGATGTGTATGAGAAAACACAGTTGCAGATAGAATCTCTGAGGAGTTATGTGAAGCTCTGCTAGGAGGGAATTGATCAGGTGCAAGGAGTGCACAAAAAAAAAAAGAACTCTGTTGTGAGTTTAAGAAGAACCAGAATCACTAAGGATTCTAAGAGCTCTACCAGGAGGGCATTGAGCAAGTGCATAAGGTGCATAGGAGGAGACAGAACCACTGGACGTTCTATGGGAAGACACTTTGCCAGGAGGGCATTAAGTAGGTGTTGGAGAGCATAGAGAGAACTCTCTTTTGAGTTTTGAATTTGAAGAAGAGTCCAAGAGGAAGGACCTTCACAGGGTTACTGAACACCCTAAAAGAATCAACAATCAGGTTGCTTGAGAAGAGAGATAGCTAGGAGGGCATTACATTATCCATCTAAGGGAGAAAGGAAAAAGCAACTTAATTCTTTAGAGATCTAAGTGTTTGAGAAGCTAAAAAAAGATAGCACCTTTTTGTGCATGAAGATTCTGTAGAGGAGCAAAGAAGTCAAAGAATCCCTTGAGGATTCAAAAGGACAAGCTCGGGAGGAGTAGTGATTTCAACACATGGAGCCATAGCAGCAAGGGGCGCAGAGGTCGAAGAACTCTTTGCATGAGTTTAGAGTCTATAAATCTTAGGAGTGACAACATTTTTATACACGTGGGCGAGGCTCAAAGTCAAAGATCTCACAGAACGGATAGAACCAAGGTCGAGGCCTTCGAGAAATTGGAATTCTTCCAAGCCTGAGAAGAACGTGCGGAGAAGCTCAGGAGGAGGCACAGCAGCCGTTCGATTAGACTGCAAAGGAGATCTGGACCATTGGTTTTCCACGTCCAGGAAGGAGTAGGAGGAGCGCACAGGGAGAGGATATCGTTAGCCGTCGGATCTCACTTAGATACCCGTCATCTCTTGGATTTGACTGGAGTTGCATGGGGGTTAAACCCTCGTAAGTAGAGGTGAAATTCCTGAAAGGCATCGTGATATCGGGACTTCGACAATCGGGATATCGGAAGTCTCAAGGACAGGAGATCAGGAATCTCCATGGTGAAAACAACAAATTTGATCTAAGCTGTTCATTTAGAAGCGGACACATGTCACGAGATCGCCCATATCGGGGATTCGAACATCGAAGGATAGAAGGGGAAGTCCTTGAACTTCGCGAGTGGCGAAGTGATGAGAATATCATAGCCGTCCATCTAAGAGTGGATAGGTGGCATACTCTCCAACACGGAGGTCAAACCTTCATTGACCATTTCGGGGTTTCGTAGGTTGAGGAGCTGAAGGCTTAGCATCTGGATTCGCAAAGTCGTGAAGTCCGAGAACTCCAAAAAGGCAGGAAGTTCCATCGTGGGACCCACATAGAAGACGTGTCGGAATTTTTCCATTTCGGCATATCGGAGGTTAAGGGATCGAGGGTTTCTTCACAAAAGTCCTGAAGTCACGAGTAGAAAAATCGCGAGGAGCAAAGATAATCGTTGGATATGGGTCAAGGTAGGACCGTCGGATCAGGAACACCATCACATTTCACGTCGCGGGGTTTTAGAGGTTAAAGGGAGTTCTTCTCGACATCAAAAGTCATGAAGCACCGAGAGTTGAGATACAGAGGAAACACTTGACAGGACCACGAAGGTGGGCCCGGAAAAACAGACAGGCGGATACGTGTCACCAGGAGGAGGTGAGTCAGCACTCTGTTGACTTCTTTCTTCTCAGAAGTTCATAAGGTAAGAGCTCGAAGATTCAATCTTTGAACTCACGAAGGTGTGAGAGGCGAGAGGTGCTAGTGCTTAGCCTAGCTGGTGATCGCATGAGAAAGGTGCTGATAGAGAAAGAGATAAATCCATTTCACAATTTTGGGTATCGCAATGTTGGAGGGTAAGAACCGAGAGTCACGACTCGCGAACTCACAAGATTGTGAGCCGCGAAAAGGACCTATGGATTAATTTGAACAGAGATTCCAGTGGGAATCGAAAGAGCTAATTCGTGCTTGGGAAGGTGAATTTAGAACAATACTTAATACTGGGAGGTCAGCGCAGAGACTCTTCCAAGGTAGAGAGGTGGCGTCTATGTCAGATACCCAGCTTGGTGTGCAAGGTCTGAAAGATATTTGTGAAATCTGGCACTCCTTGGTCTCTTTCTTGCCGCAGTGTGGTCCATTTGGTATACAAGTCATCATAACTTTCGACAGGGTAGTATTGTTCCTTAATAGCATCCCTGAATGATTCCCAGGTGGTTGTGACTATAAATAATGAGGGTTCCTCTGTTTCCTTTTGCTCACAAAAAGTTTCCCACCAATCTTTGACATGGGGAACGACTTTGAGAAGCACAAAAGTAATCTTTTCTCTATTCAAAAAGTTATGGATAGAAAATACCCTTCTAGTAGATTCAACCACTTGTCTATAGAATCTACGTCTATCTGACCTTAAAATATATGAATATCAAAGTTTATTTGTGCCTTGAAGGGGGTGGCGCCTCTGCTCGAAGAAGATCCATCGCCTGTTGGTAGTCATTGAAGGATTTGTGCGAAACTATCCATCATATCGTTCCTTTGTTGTGTGAGGGATTCCTCAATAAAAAGTTTGAAAGGATCTGCTGTCCCATCATATATATTTTCTCCTGCCATGAGAGGTCACTTGGGCATGAAAGAGATTTTTTCTTCAAGAGAAATAAGCTCGAGACCCAACTCTTTATACTCCAACCTCGTTGGGGACATGCATTAAGATGACAAGGAGAAGACTGCTCTGATACCACTGATCCAAATTTTATAAGGAGAACAAAATGACTACAGATTATTAATAGGTGATTAACACAAAATAATAGAGATACAGTAAACTGGTTTTGTATTCAATAAGGAAATAAGCTAAAATTGTAAAATGTAGCGGAAACAAGCTTGTTGGAATGGTGGCAGCTTATCTCTGAGAAGAGATGGGACGACTACTCTCACTCACAAGAAGATGATTACAATGAGGCTATGAAGGCATTTTTACAATAAACAGGAATTCCAAAAACCCTAGAGATCCAAAAACCTAACCCTAGGAGATGAAGCGCCAAAAGTCATGTGCGCCCCGTCTGGGTAAGTTAGTACATCAACTTCCCGAGGTCGTAACTTTTGCATACTATCTCTATTTTAGTAATATGATAGCCCATTGGAAAGGTATCGTAAAGGAGATTCATTTTGGTAGCTCAATAATTCCTATGTCTATCATTGAGAAGCTTGATCTTGAAAAAACTTCATTTAGGCTCTCAAAATGGCCTCGAAAGTTAAAACTGCTAAAAATAGTAAATTGTCAAAATTGCCAGAAAACTGTTTTGAACCAGTTGGAAAAGGTGGGTGGCCATCGATATCCACCTGGATCAATCCTCCCTCCTTATGAATCAATGGTATCCATTTCATTGAGTTCCCCCATCATATGAGGAAATTTCCGCTGAATTTGGCCCCGGGTGAGCCAATTGCCTTGGTGCAGGAGTTGCCTTGTTTTGACGACTCGATACAGTTGGATCCTTTGCGGTCGAGGGACCTTGATTTGTGTGTCCACAATATGATCATAGGATACTTGTTGTATGCAATCGGGGTTGATCTCTTTTGGTGTCAGTTGTTCTGCTATGTTTAAGGTGTCCAATAATGGTGGGAAATAAGGGAGAAGGAGATCCACGTTCAACACTGGGTGCAGGCCAAGGAAAGGAGGAATGTTGAGCTCAAAATAATTATCCCCCATAGCCTTGGTGATGGTGTACGACCCATAACAGAGTGGGTGAATCTTCCAATGGGGTCATGTAAGGTGTTCTTTCTGCAAGTGCAACCAAACATTTTCGCCCACCTGAAATTTATGTGGCACCCGATGTTGATCATTGCGTTGCTTGTACTTTTCATTGGAATTTTGTAGGATATTCTAAACCTGTTGGCAGATGTGTTGGATCCTCTCAATGAACTGGGTGGCTTTGTTAGCTTCAGTTGGAGCAGGAGATGATTCAGTCGAGGTGGCCACAAGGGGACGTGCAATATTTATGGGACCCAATGGTTGGAATCCCAACCCCACGTGAAAGGGGCTATGGTCGGTTGAGCTATGCAGGGCTCGGTTGTAGCTATGTTGGACATAGGGAAGGATATCATCCCATGTGAGAGGGTGTTGTGAATTATACATGTGAAGTATATGCATAGTCATTCAATTTACGACCTCGGTTTGGCCATCTGTCTGGGGGTGGAAGGTCCTAGATTTGGTGAGCTTGGTGTCCAACAGTGACCAGAGGCTCAACTAGAATGTGCTGAGAAATCGACTGTCTCGATAAGAGAAAATGGTTTGTGGGATTCCAAAATGTACCCAGACTCTTTCAAAGAAGAGCTTGGCAGTGGCCTCTGTGGTGATGTTCTTCTTGCAGGCAACCATAATCGTCATCTTATAAAAGTGATCAACAACCACAAAACACCGTTATTTCCCCTCTTATTGGATGGGAGGCTTGACATGTAGTCCATTGAGATGGATTCCCATGGCCTGTCAGGAGTAGGAAGAGGGGTGTACAGGCCCCTTTTCTTAGTGTTTGGTTTGGCAATAGCACAGGCAGTGCAATACCTGATATACTTTCTGACCTCCTATCGAAGTTTTAGCCAGTAGAAATGTTTATGTAGCATTGCCATTGTCTTTTCGATGCCGAAGTATCCTTCCACCCGACTATAGTGGGATTCCCAGATCATATTCATTCACTCGCTTGATGGAACATAGATATGGCCCAAACGACACAACAACCCATCCTGAAGATGGAAATTATCGACAATTGTGTTTGCACCCAAAATTTGGTAGGTGGTGGCGAAGTATGGGTTTGTCTCATAGATTTAGGGCCATCCATAGGTCTCATGGTCATAGGATTCTAGCACCATGGTGGGTGCTGCAACTGGTGGTCTGCTGAAGCAATCAACAACANGGAAGGACCTTCACAGGGTTACTGAACACCCTAAAAGACTCAACAATTAGTTTGCTTGAGAAGAGAGATAGCTAGGAGGGCATTACATTATCCATCTAAGGGAGAAAGGAAAAAGCGACTTAGTTCCTTAGAGATCTAAGTGTTTGAGAAGCTCAAAAAAGATAGCACCTTTTTGTGCATGAAGATTCTGTAGAGGAGCAAAGAAGTCAAAGAATCCCTTGAGGATTCAAAAGGACAAGCTCGGGAGGAGTAGTTATTTCAACACATGGAGCCATAGCAGCAAGGGGCGCAGAGGTCGAAGAACTCTTTGCAGGAGTTTAGAGTCTATAAATCTCAGGAGAGACAACATTTTTATACACGTGGGCGAGGCTCAAAGTCAAATATCTCGCAGAACGGATAGAACCAAGTTCGAGGCCTTCGAGAAATTGGAATTCTTCCAAGCCTGAGAAGAACGTGCGGAGAAGCTCAGGAGGAGGCACATCAGCCGTTCGATTAGACTGCAAAGGAGATCTGGACCATTGGTTTTCCACGTCCAGGAAGGAGTAGGAGGAGCGTACAGGGAGAGGATATCGTTAGCCGTTGGATCTCACTTAGATACCCGTCATCTGTTGGATTTGACTGGAGTTGCATGGGGGTTAAACCCTCGTAAGCAGAGGTGAAATTCCTGAAAGGCATCGGGATATCGGGACTTCGACAATCGGGATATCGGAAGTCTCAAGGACAAGAGATCAGGAATCTCCATGGTGAAAACAACAAATTTGATCTAAGTTGTTCATTTAGAAGCGGACACATGTCACGAGATCGCCCATATCGGGGATTCGGACATCGAAGGATAGAAGGGGAAGTCCTTGAACTTCACGAGTGTCGAAGTGATGAGAAGATCATAGCCGTCCATATAAGAGTGGATAGGTGGCATACTCGCCAACACGGAGGTCAAACCTTCATTGACCATTTCGGGGTTTCGTAGGTTGAGGAGCTGAAGGCTTAGCATCCGGATTCGCAAAGTCGTGAAGTCCGAGAACTCCAAAAAGGCAGGAAGTTCCATCGTGGGACCCACATAGAAGACGTGTCGGAATTTTTCCATTTCGGCATATCGGAGGTTAAGGGATCGAGGGTTTCTTCACAAAAGTCCTGAAGTCACGAGTAGAAAAATCGCGAGGAGCAAAGATAATCGTTGGATATGGGTCAAGGTAGGACCGTCGGATCAGGAACACCATCACATTTCACGTCGCGGGGTTTTAGAGGTTAAAGGGAGTTCTTCTCGACATCAAAAGTCATGAAGCACCGAGAGTTGAGATACAGAGGAAACACTTGACAGGACCACGAAGGTGGGCCCGGAAAAACAGACAGGCGGATACGTGTCACCAGGAGGAGGTGAGTCAGCACTCTGTTGACTTCTTTCTTCTCAGAAGTTCATAAGGTAAGAGCTCGAAGATTCAATCTTTGAACTCACGAAGGTGTGAGAGGCGAGAGGTGCTAGTGCTTAGCCTAGCTGGTGATCGCATGAGAAAGGTGCTGATAGAGAAAGAGATAAATCCATTTCACAATTTTGGGTATCGCAATGTTGGAGGGTAAGAACCGAGAGTCACGACTCGCGAACTCACAAGATTGTGAGCCGCGAAAAGGACCTATGGATTAATTTGAACAGAGATTCCAGTGGGAATCGAAAGAGCTAATTCGTGCTTGGGAAGGTGAATTTAGAACAATACTTAATACTGGGAGGTCAGCGCAGAGACTCTTCCAAGGTAGAGAGGTGGCGTCTATGTCAGATACCCAGCTTGGTGTGCAAGGTCTGAAAGATATTTGTGAAATCTGGCACTCCTTGGTCTCTTTCTTGCCGCAGTGTGGTCCATTTGGTATACAAGTCATCATAACTTTCGACAGGGTAGTATTGTTCCTTAATAGCATCCCTGAATGATTCCCAGGTGGTTGTGACTATAAATAATGAGGGTTCCTCTGTTTCCTTTTGCTCACAAAAAGTTTCCCACCAATCTTTGACATGGGGAACGACTTTGAGAAGCACAAAAGTAATCTTTTCTCTATTCAAAAAGTTATGGATAGAAAATACCCTTCTAGTAGATTCAACCACTTGTCTATAGAATCTACGTCTATCTGACCTTAAAATATATGAATATCAAAGTTTATTTGTGCCTTGAAGGGGGTGGCGCCTCTGCTCGAAGAAGATCCATCGCCTGTTGGTAGTCATTGAAGGATTTGTGCGAAACTATCCATCATATCGTTCCTTTGTTGTGTGAGGGATTCCTCAATAAAAAGTTTGAAAGGATCTGCTGTCCCATCATATATATTTTCTCCTGCCATGAGAGGTCACTTGGGCATGAAAGAGATTTTTTCTTCAAGAGAAATAAGCTCGAGACCCAACTCTTTATACTCCAACCTCGTTGGGGACATGCATTAAGATGACAAGGAGAAGACTGCTCTGATACCACTGATCCAAATTTTATAAGGAGAACAAAATGACTACAGATTATTAATAGGTGATTAACACAAAATAATAGAGATACAGTAAACTGGTTTTGTATTCAATAAGGAAATAAGCTAAAATTGTAAAATGTAGCGGAAACAAGCTTGTTGGAATGGTGGCAGCTTATCTCTGAGAAGAGATGGGACGACTACTCTCACTCACAAGAAGATGATTACAATGAGGCTATGAAGGCATTTTTACAATAAACAGGAATTCCAAAAACCCTAGAGATCCAAAAACCTAACCCTAGGAGATGAAGCGCCAAAAGTCATGTGCGCCCCGTCTGGGTAAGTTAGTACATCAACTTCCCGAGGTCGTAACTTTTGCATACTATCTCTATTTTAGTAATATGATAGCCCATTGGAAAGGTATCGTAAAGGAGATTCATTTTGGTAGCTCAATAATTCCTATGTCTATCATTGAGAAGCTTGATCTTGAAAAAACTTCATTTAGGCTCTCAAAATGGCCTCGAAAGTTAAAACTGCTAAAAATAGTAAATTGTCAAAATTGCCAGAAAACTGTTTTGAACCAGTTGGAAAAGGTGGGTGGCCATCGATATCCACCTGGATCAATCCTCCCTCCTTATGAATCAATGGTATCCATTTCATTGAGTTCCCCCATCATATGAGGAAATTTCCGCTGAATTTGGCCCCGGGTGAGCCAATTGCCTTGGTGCAGGAGTTGCCTTGTTTTGACGACTCGATACAGTTGGATCCTTTGCGGTCGAGGGACCTTGATTTGTGTGTCCACAATATGATCATAGGATACTTGTTGTATGCAATCGGGGTTGATCTCTTTTGGTGTCAGTTGTTCTGCTATGTTTAAGGTGTCCAATAATGGTGGGAAATAAGGGAGAAGGAGATCCACGTTCAACACTGGGTGCAGGCCAAGGAAAGGAGGAATGTTGAGCTCAAAATAATTATCCCCCATAGCCTTGGTGATGGTGTACGACCCATAACAGAGTGGGTGAATCTTCCAATGGGGTCATGTAAGGTGTTCTTTCTGCAAGTGCAACCAAACATTTTCGCCCACCTGAAATTTATGTGGCACCCGATGTTGATCATTGCGTTGCTTGTACTTTTCATTGGAATTTTGTAGGATATTCTAAACCTGTTGGCAGATGTGTTGGATCCTCTCAATGAACTGGGTGGCTTTGTTAGCTTCAGTTGGAGCAGGAGATGATTCAGTCGAGGTGGCCACAAGGGGACGTGCAATATTTATGGGACCCAATGGTTGGAATCCCAACCCCACGTGAAAGGGGCTATGGTCGGTTGAGCTATGCAGGGCTCGGTTGTAGCTATGTTGGACATAGGGAAGGATATCATCCCATGTGAGAGGGTGTTGTGAATTATACATGTGAAGTATATGCATAGTCATTCAATTTACGACCTCGGTTTGGCCATCTGTCTGGGGGTGGAAGGTCCTAGATTTGGTGAGCTTGGTGTCCAACAGTGACCAGAGGCTCAACTAGAATGTGCTGAGAAATCGACTGTCTCGATAAGAGAAAATGGTTTGTGGGATTCCAAAATGTACCCAGACTCTTTCAAAGAAGAGCTTGGCAGTGGCCTCTGTGGTGATGTTCTTCTTGCAGGCAACCATAATCGTCATCTTATAAAAGTGATCAACAACCACAAAACACCGTTATTTCCCCTCTTATTGGATGGGAGGCTTGACATGTAGTCCATTGAGATGGATTCCCATGGCCTGTCAGGAGTAGGAAGAGGGGTGTACAGGCCCCTTTTCTTAGTGTTTGGTTTGGCAATAGCACAGGCAGTGCAATACCTGATATACTTTCTGACCTCCTATCGAAGTTTTAGCCAGTAGAAATGTTTATGTAGCATTGCCATTGTCTTTTCGATGCCGAAGTATCCTTCCACCCGACTATAGTGGGATTCCCAGATCATATTCATTCACTCGCTTGATGGAACATAGATATGGCCCAAACGACACAACAACCCATCCTGAAGATGGAAATTATCGACAATTGTGTTTGCACCCAAAATTTGGTAGGTGGTGGCGAAGTATGGGTTTGTCTCATAGATTTAGGGCCATCCATAGGTCTCATGGTCATAGGATTCTAGCACCATGGTGGGTGCTGCAACTGGTGGTCTGCTGAAGCAATCAACAACACGATTTGTGATTCCTATTTTATAATTGATGTTGAGGTGGAATTGATGAAAGTATCTGGACCACTTTAAATAGCGATCATTTTGCAATTTTCCTTGAGTTTGTATGAATTGTAGTGGCTTATGATCAGTGTGGATCACTATCTCCTTCGCAAGAATGTAATGTCTCCACTGGCGGCAGGCTTGCAAAATGGAGTACATTTCTTTGTCGTAAGTAGAGTACTTATGGACAACATCTGATAGTGTCTCACTATGATAGGCCACAGAGTGGCCGTGTTGAGTGAGAATAGTTCCCACCACATAGTTTGAAGCATGTATCTCGATCTCAAAGATCTGATGCAGGTCAGGTAGTGAAATTATTGGGGTTGAGCACAAGCGTTTCTTCAAATCATCGAACACTTGTTGTTGGGACCAACCCCACACAAATTTTTCCTTACCACCACCCCTGGTTATTTGGCTAAGGGACCATGCAATATGGGAGAATCCCAACATAAAACTGTGGTATAAATTGGAAAGGCCCAAGAACCTCTGAAGCTTAGTGAGTGTGGTTGGGGCTGGCCAATCACAGATGATTTGGATCTTGGCTAGATCCACAAGTATGCCATGCTAATCAATTATGTAGCCTAGGTAATGGACCTTGTCCATGTCGAAGGAGGATTTTTCCAAGTTGGCATATAGCTTGTGTTGACACACGGTGTACAGAACCTGCCGTATATGCTACAAGTTTTTGGCCCAAGTCTTGCTGTAAATGAGAGTGTCATCCAGATACACCACTACAAAAGTATTGGTGAATGGTCACAGGATATCGTCCATCATCCTCATTAAAGTGGTTGGAGCATTTGTCAAACCAAAAGGCATGACCAACCATTCAAAAAGGCCTTCCTTTTACTTGAAGGTGGTTTTCCATACATCTATATGTTCTATCGGGACCTAGTGGTATCCAGACTTCGTATCAATATTACTGAAGTATTTGCCCCCCGTGAGTTGATCAAAGAGGTTGTCGATTCGAGGAATCAGGTACTAATTTCTGTCTGTGATTTTATTCAGAGCTCGATAATCAATGCAGAGTCACCAGGTTCCATATTTATTCTATACCAGCACGATTCAGCTCCCGTAAGGTGGTGAGCTGAGATGGATGTGTCCCTTGTGGATCAGTTCTTGGATCTGTCACTTGATCTCCTCATTCTCTAACAGAGAGTGATGATAGGCTGGCACACTGGGCAGTGGTACGTTGGGGGTCATATCGATGGGGTGCTTGAAATGGCAGTGTAGAGGCACCCCGGTAGGTTAGGAGAAGATATCTGAGTATTCTTCCATGACCTTATCTACTTGATTTTGTTGTGTGGAGAGGTCAGCCACAGAGACCCTGGATGTGGTTGTGATCTTTCTCTTATTCTAAGATCGAATCATGAAGAAGACAAACTTTCTCGTATGAGAGATGACCTTCCTACATTGCTTAGTAGAGATCAAGGAAATAACACTAGGTGGGACTGCCTCGGGTATCCTCTACAATTTCCTGTTCAAAGTAATAATAACACTATGTGGCCTAGACTTATATACAACATGACATTTCCATAAATAAGGTTGGCCCAAAATAACATCACAAACTTTGAGAGGAGAAACATCACAAAATACCTCATCTTTGAAGGGCTTGATGTCGTATGACAGTCGACAGTGTTGGCTCACATGCAGATCACTTCCTTGGTGGGGCCATCCAATGGTGTAGGTTTGTGGGTGCAACGTTAATAGAAGGGCCAATCGCTTTACGACCTCTACTGAGATGAGGTTCTTTTTTCTACATCTATCAATGATGAAGTGCATCAGGGTGCCTTTTACCCACATTTGTGATGGAAGAGGCGTTCTCCTTCTTCTGGCTTGTTTGGTTCCCCAAGATGCAACTTGGTGGTAGAAATGGTGGCACTGGGTTCTGTGTCAATGATCCGTCTTCTCCTTTTTGGTTCTGGCTCGGAGTCTAAACCCGCATCTAATTCAAAGGCTTTCACTTCAGCCACCAGTGACTTCTTTGAGCAGCTGTCAGAAATGTTATGCCAAGGTCTCTTATGGAAGTTGCACCACTTCCCATTATCTTTCTTTGTCTTTACGGTGTCCTTCTTTACTTGTGGCTTGGACTGGTTTTTCTGATACTATTCATATTTGCTCTGTCCTTTGTTCTATGGTTTGTTGTTGCCCTTTCCTGGATTTTGTTGTGAGGGGTTCCCAGGCCCAAATTGTTGCATCTTTTCTTTGAGCTTATACTCGATTTTGACGGCATATCGATAGGCCGTGCCCAAGGATGTGATGTTTATAAATTCCATTTTGGTCTAGATGTATCTATGCAGAGCGTCGTGATACTTGAGCACCATATGTCACTCTAAATCTTTGATACCCAACTTGGTGTGTAAGGTATGAAATATATTTTTGAATTATGGCACTACTTGGTTTCTTTCTTGCTGCAGTGTGGTCCATTTGGTATACAAGTCATCATAAGGAGTCTAACACCGTGGTGGGTGCCACAACTGATGATTTGCTGAGGAAATCAACGATGTGATTGGTGATGCCTATTTTATACTTGATGTTGAGTTGTAATTGTTGCAAGTATGTGGACCAATTTTGATGGCAATCATTCTGCAATTTTCCTTGAGTCTGTATGAACTACAGTGGCTTATAATCAATGTGGATGACTATCTCCTTCCCAAGAATGTAATGTCTCCACTGGCGGCAGGCTTTCACAATGGAGTACATTTATTTTTCGTAAGTAGGGTACTTATGGACAACATCTGATAGTATCTCAATATTATAGGCCATGGGGTGGCCATGCTGAGTGAGAATGACACCCACCGCATAGTCTGAAGCATCTGTATCGATCTCAAAGGGTTGTTGCAGGATTGGTAGAGAAAGTATTGGGGATGAGCACACACACTGCTTCA
>JZKD02S2197706.1:425510-438668 GCA_000966675.3 Picea glauca | reverse complement strand
AAATTCTACAGATCAGAGGCAATATAGGTCAATGATTGGCAGCCTACTATATGTGACAGCATCCAGACCAGATGTAATGCAGGCAGTTGGACAGGTGGCACGATTTCAAGAAGCATCAAAGGAATCACATGTATTAGCAGTAAAGAGGATCTTTAGATATCTCAAAGAAACATAAGAGTTTGGATTATGGTATCCAAAAGGAAAATATCTATCACTTATGGACTACACATATGAAGATTGGGCAGGTTGTATTGATGACCGACGAAGCACCAATGGAGCAGAGTTCTACTTAGGTGAGTGTTTGGTATCATGGCTAAGCAGGAAACAATCATCGATATCTCTATCTACAACCAAGGCAGGGTATATTGCAGCAATAACATGTTGTACACAGGTTCTTTGGATGAAAAAAACTTTGACAGATATACAGGTTGAGTATGATGAGCCCATTCCAATATATTGTGATAATACAAGTGCCATCAGTATCTCAAAAAACCCAGTGTTGCACTCCAAGACTAAGCACATTCCAATCAAGTATCACTTTCTACGGGAACAGGTTGCAGAAAAGAACATCTGAGTTGAGTATGTGGGCACAAAAGAACAACTGGCAGACATCTTTACAAAACCACTTCCACGGGAAGCCTTTGAATATATTCGCCAAAGACTTGGAGTTATTTCTACTCCAAAAATGAATGTTTTTTTAATGTTGATCTTATATGTCTTAGATGTACAAGAGGAAGCACCATAAGAGGATAGTCTTTCAGAGGGAGCAGCCCCGGATGGAAAGATACCTTTTCCATTGATGACAAAGCGGGAGAGATTTATCAGATGCAGAGGACAGAGGCATGGTTCCAGGTGGATCAGATTTATCAGATGCAGAGGACATAGGCATGGTTTCAGGGGGAGCATGATTGAGATGATTTCAGTGTTGCATCAGAGTGTTTTCATGAATGCCAAAGGGGGAGATTGTTGATTAAGGTTGGTTGTCATTGATGTCAACCCTTGAAGAAAGACCCGTAGCACAAAGTTTTGGGTAATGGACCCAATAATGTTTGATGTAAATANCACCACGAGATGTTGTAGCCTGACAATTTTGAGATTAAAAAATTTGCCTAATGAAACACTTCTCAAAAGTTGCATCAACATGTCAACTTTGTGAATCAAGACCCTGTTAGTGGTTGGTGAGTGTACCAATACTGGTCATGAAAAGATATAGGTCAGTTTTCATTGTCAAGGATTTGATCCCTCTTAGTAGTTTAAAAATCCAGGGTTAAGTGATAGCCTATGACTTCAAACCCATTGTACAAAGATACTAAACCGATATCTATTGGTGAATTTTCCTTTTGTTGCCTTGGATCGACTCTCAACTCATACAGGTGCAGCTAGGCTAATCCTTTCTTCTCTCGTATGACCAAACACCTGATCCACATGCTTATCTTTTACAAATTTATGTAGGTTTAATCCATGATTATATTCTAGAGTGAAAGCTTCAGCCTCCGTCGATTTACCTTTAAATGGACATGTAAATTTCTTTATTTTAATCAGAGTTGTATTTCAGAATTCAAAATCCTTGTTACACTCCGACGAGTCACTTTGAATCTCTTTATATCCTGACCATTGATTCTAGGATCTAACATATGGTCGTATATTTACCTCGGAGTATTAACTAGGGCCACTTTTCAACCATTGATCAGTATTGGATGGACAATCGAGATCTCATCTCGCGCTTCTTTGACTTTTTAATCATAGTCATTGATTGTCATTGAAAGGATGATCCAAATATTTCGTATGCAAATGAAGTTATGGGGAATATTCCTCAACCCCCCCTTGTCGATACCCTTTCATTGTCACCGTTAAAAAAACTTTGAAATACCTCTTTTATATACGATGTAGATTACTCCTCAAGGTTATTTTGATCACCAATCTATGTCATTGATCTCCATTCCAAATGGATGGCTCTAATTGTCTATTGGAGTACCTTGTTCAAAGTCAAATGGGAAATAAGGGTGCCAAAGCCAGCTCTGATGAATGGTGGATCTGCTTCACAGATCTATCTCTATGGACGATCAAGATCCATCATCAAACTCTTTTATTCAAATTTTATTAGGAACTTAGACTTCGATGATAAATCCCGACGAACGGTGGATCTTGCTCGAAGATCCACTCTGATGGACGACTAGATTTCACTCTCGCAACTGTTACATCAAGGTCAAATTTGATTTGAGACTCCGATGAAAAGAGACTGAAACACACAACCACCTGCTTTCGAGGTCCGATAAGCAATTAATCAGGACTGTTGATCTGGTAGAGCTTTGCTCCCCGATTTAATCACAACCGTCGATTTTAATTCGTTGCAACTTCAGGAATTCTTCATATGATCTCTGCAATCGTGACCACTTGCACTTCTAATCACAATTTACACATAGAATGTGACAAGTATACACATATGAGGATATAAAATTCATAAAACCTGATCTTTATTCGATGATCAAAGGACTAAAACATGTCAATAGTGTTCTGTTCCTTCATGGTCATGTTATCACCCCATAAATTATGGGAATCAACTGATGATTTGGATATTGTCTGTATCTAGGGTTTTCATTGACAAATGATTTTTCATTCTATAAATAATTTGAGAAAAAGAAAAGAAAAGAAAAAGAAAAAGAAAAGAGGGCATAAAAGAATTGAAAAGAAAAGCCCCATGCAATAATAGTAACTTGGCCATACCTTTCAAGCATGGCCAAGTTCTTTTTAAATTTAATGTTGATAGGGTAGTGAATACATCTGACCAGACTGTCTAATCCTGATCAGATAGCCCCTAGGTTATATTAGTGAATAAATCTGACCAGACTGTCGAATCCTGGTCAGATAGCCCTTAGGTAGAGTAATTTCTTAACCCAACAATTTAATCCGGGTTAATTGTCCTAGGAAGATAGGTTAGCATGTAGGTCAGTTGATTTATTGTTCAAATTCCATTAAAACCAGCTTGAAATCAAGATTACACCATATTCCAAATGCTTAAAAAATAGTCGTTCAAAGTCCCATGGTGGTGTTCCTTTGTAAAATTGAAGAAAAAACCCATAAAATGGCGTTTATCCTAAGTTTTCCCTAAGTGCATGCGTCATTCACTCCTGATCTATGTTTCTTGCACTTATCAATGGTCCCAGTCATAGCGCTAAGATCTACGGCTCACAGCGCATTCCGGACGCCCCCGACCATTCTGCTTTTAATCGAGGGGGGGGGGGGCGTCCGGAATTGGTAATAACATGGGTGCTCATCTGGACGGCTCAGGGAGGAGCGCATAAATCTACGGTCCACATTGGATTCCAGACCCCCCGTCCATTCTGCCTTTAATGGAGGGGGGGGTCCGGAATGAGTATTAAAGAGCGTGCTCAGATCTGCGGCCAGGAAACAAGCGCGCAGATCAATGGATCACAATGGATTTCGGACCCCCCTTGGTGTTATGCTTTTAACCAAAGGGGGGGTCCAGAATGAATATTTTTTTCAGTGGGCCCGTGTTACATGTGGCATTGTCCTATTGGTCCAGAAGTCCTATCCCGGTATGCCATCTGACAACCTCCATCACTCAGAGACGTCATCCTCCACTGAGCCACTTGTTCCGCTGATTCCCAAGCTACGTCCTATCCCATAATTGCTGTCAGTCCCTGTTTTCAGTACCTAACCCTCTCCACTCATGAAAAACCCCTTTTGGTGACCTTTACCTCCAATCACTAACCTCCACGTCACTCGTCCATATGCTTTGGCCACCGTCATCTGCCATTTCAGCCCAAGTGGCCCATTGTCCATTTATTACAGGATAACATACTCGTTATCCTGCTGACCTGTCTCCCGCGCCCAACCGACCCCAATTTTTGAATAAAACTATCGTTTTCCCTTTTCATTCGTTATTCATCCATCGCGCCAGAAAAATTACCTCTTATTCCTCCATTGTTTCCTCGTCGCCTTCACCCACAGTCAGTCGACCCCACTAATATATTATTTATTGCAGGTACTGTTGCAAAGATGGCGCCAAAGCCAAGGCTAGCGGAAGGAGAAGAGAATCCTTTTCTTCCTCCTCTTGTTGACCTAGACAAAATCCTGTTGGTGTATAAAGATAGATTGATCGCAGATACCATTTGCGACTTCGAATTTTCAGATCTTCAGTCATGGCTCCGGGAGGTGTTCCTGGACTAGAGCGACGAAATTGGACTCTGGGAGTCCAATTTTCCCCTATATCTCTTTCCCCAGATTCATCATTTCCCCGAATTCGCCCTCAAATGCCAAGCCCATTACATCCCCAACCAGAAGGCCATCGTCTCTTCATATGGAGACGTCCTCTTCTTCATCACTCCCGAAGACATTGACCAGATGATACAAATTCCCCGTGCTGAATCTGTGTCCCCTTTCAATTTAGAAATCCTCACTGAGTTATATCAGAAAATGACCTTTCCTCAGAGAGCTCAGATATTCGAGCTTTTCCTTCCCACTTCTACTCAATTCCCTTCCACCAATCCCCCTTACCCTTCTTCCATGTTCTCCACCAAAGGAAACCAAATCATTTCTTCCCTTTGTGCTTTGCTTGGTTACTATTCTGACCAATGGGTAGATGAGCCCATTCTGGGTTTTCTGTCCATTTTCGCAAACGATGAAAAGCCCACAACGCAGTTTGACTACAACACCTTATTGGCCGATAATATTCACGAACAATTCGTGAATTTTTCCATAGAGGTCATGTTCAGATATTCTTCCATACCGGCATACATGTTCATTTACTTTCAAGCTGACAAATTCAGCTTCTCCATGTAGAAGATGGATGCAGATGGAAGGCCCCAGCCAGTCACAACATGGACTTCTCTTCTGAAGCGTAACTCTGCTGAATACGATTTCAAATCTTTCATTGATCAGTTTTACCACCCAGTGGTAAGCATGTTGAGTGGCAGGCCTGAGCCATGAATAAACGATGAATTTTAGAGAATTCTGCATCTCTCGGACAATGCAAAGACAGGAGACTGGTACTTGTATCAGAACCACACCGAAATCAGAGTTTTCGGGTGCGAATTGGCGCCTTACAAACTACCTCAATATGTACCGGTAAGGATTTTTGCATTAGAATATATTAGGCAGATAATGAATTCAGATGACATTCATTTTGTTTCCCTGAAGGAGAAGCAACAATTGAGAATCAAGGGGTAGATTGGTTCTTTCATATGCAATAGTCGAGGCGCAGGGGAAGAAGCAGATAGAATGTTGGGATGAGATGGAGAGACTCCTAAAGGAGAAAGAGAAGACGAAGCCAATGGAAATAATTCCATTGAGTGCTATCCCAATTGCAGGTTTGAGCACAACAACAGTGACAACCATTCCATCCGCAACACCAGTGTCACTACCAGAAGGAACAACAGACCTTGCCAAGTCTATGGAGAAGATGAACCTGCAAGAGACAAAGATCAGCAGGCTTAAGAAAGAAGCATAGAACCTCCAAGAGCTCAAGACTTCCTTTCAGACAAGCCTATCCAAAGAAAAGCAGATAACAGAGCATCTCAGGAAAGAGTTACAACAGCTCCAAAAGAAAACAATGGCAGGGAAGACTTTGGCTGAGGTCAAAGAGATAGTATGGATAGACATCACCAAGTCCATCAATGAAATCTGGCCAATGATTCAAATCATGTTTGAACAAAATGAGTTGCTCCAAAGGAGCAAACAAGCCATTGAGAAAATCAGAGTGGAGCTGGGAGACATGCCAGCACAAGCAAATGAGATCATCAGGTTCCTGAATTCCAAGACCAGAGAGGAACTTGAAGAATTAAATATCGAGGACAGAACATAAACTATACTTGAAGTAAAAAGGGTTTTAACCAAGAGAAGTCTAATGCTTTAGCTTGAGGAAAAGGTTCAAGTCATGGATCAAGGGGTACAAAAGTTTTTCAATAAGATAGACATTCTTCAAAAGAAAGGCCTACCTGGTTTGAAGGTCATTAATGACAAACTAATGACACTCCCTGATTACAAGAAGAGGTTGAATGAAGTGTCTAAAGATAGTTCCAAGTTTGAAGGGATACAAGGGAGCATCACAGGTAAAACATTCATGGATGCCCTGCAGTTGGATATTAGTATCCAACACGAGATTAAACACATATTCATCATTAAGCCTACATTTKCTAAGTATACAGACATGGATGAAGTGTATYRGAGATYACTTAARGTCACAGTGCCAAGTCATCTCAGATGGGAAGAACTTTGTGATMTATTAGATTAGCAGATGAGCTGTCACAATCCAGTCACCTGTCCAGTCAGAAGAGGTTGCGAAGGCACCTCGCCAATGACCTACCCCAGAATTTCCGCATGCAGTTGTACTGAGTCATCAAACAGTTTTTTATTAGTTAAAGTGGTTAGACTAAAAATAGAATGAGCACGTACTGATCAGTTATGACAGGAACATTTGTAATTTGAATTATAAATAGTTCAATTCTCGAAGTATTGAGGGTTGTTGATTCACACACCCTATTGCTATCAAACTGTACTATTTTTGAAGAGATCTACCATTAATAAAGAAGAGGCACTTTACAGGATTCTTGCGTATTTTCACTCGTGATGTTGATTTTCTAATTTGAATGTTTTTCTTTCTCTGTAACCATTTTGTTTTCTGGAACTAATCTTTATGAATAGCGTAATGTTGCAGGATTTATCTTTGATACCCTATTTCCGATTCTAAAGATTTTAATGTTTATCTTCTAATATCTTCAATTAAGAAATTCTTAACTGCTTGTTAGTTGAAGTTATTTTTCTTATCTTTTATTTTGTCCATCATTTTAATTACTAAAGATCCAGTGAGTATATTATCTTGCCCTGTGAAGGTCTTCTTTGGCGTTTCTGGTTGTATCTCATATCTAATTAAATACAGACCCCATAGCCCAATGGATGTGTAGACTGTCTCAACCGATTCATAAACACTTTTACAACAAAACCTACTTGTTCCTTTACCTAGCCTAATATCTAAATTAAAAACAAAGCTAAATCATATAGAGAGATCCCTCTCTGAAGCTGGAAGGGATAGATCCCATCTTTAAAAGCGGTTGGATAAAGTTACCTTTGTGGTTTCCTTCTTCGTCAACCTCTAGGAAATTTACAGAGTGCTAACAGGTCATACATACCCCTTCAAACACACACACTCTCCACTCTGCACACTTGCTAACCTCTCTAATTATAGAAATAAATCATTATAAAAACATAGAGATCTCGGTTAGCTCTCAATCTAATAAAATCTTGAGGTATCTCACAAGCCCTAAATCTAGAGTTTATGTTCCTAATTATCAGTAATAAAATCCATAATAATCTAACTATCAAACATAATATAAGACATATGCTAAGATGTCTTAAATTCACTTAGTAGATGCTCCTGCTTCATTAAGATTGATCTGAGTTGATTTATATATATTTCATTAACTTGTTAAGATGGATGACTTAATAATATTATTAATATAATATACTATTTTTTATATGTTAAAAGTTGGTGTGATGTCATCATTACACTCACTTTCTTGTGACAATCTGCCCCGTAATGGGTCAGAGAGAGAGAGAGAGAGAGAGAGTAATGGGTTAGCTTGAGCGATTGAGTGTTAATACTCAATGTCCCTATCGGGTCAAGAATATTATAATCTACAACAATGATTCACTAATCCAGATTGAATCATTATCTTGTTTGTCATCTATATTGATCCTTTTAGTGTGGAAAAAATTGGAGGAATTAGCTTGCAATGCCATTTTAGTGGCAGGTTCCAGTTTGGAAAATTAGGGTCCAGAATCTTTTAGGTCCATTTTTGAGGCATCAAACGACATCTTTTGGTGTAAAACTCGTGTCAATCAGAGCTTGTATGAAAAAGTTATGCCTCCCGTAAGTTGACCTACTGTGTTGACCACCATGGTACAAGAGGATGCCACATCATCCCCCATTATTCATGGAGATGGGACTAGCCACGCATGTAATTTCAAGAAGATTCTAGAAGGTCCAAAACCATATCACAATTCAGGGTTGAGGAAGTCAAGAACCTACCCCTAGATGGTTATTGGGCTATGTTAAATACCGGGCCACTAGGAGGAGAAGGGGTTCCATTATTTTGCATTGTATTTTGTTCCATAGCTGAGAGAAACATCCAAGAGTGGTATTTTGTGAGCATAATAGAGGAGGAGAGATTTTGTAGCAGCCATATAGGCCACATATCAAAGGCAACTCCATAGAGAGTTCATCTTTCTTTGTATTTGCACCATTTCTATAATAGAGAAAAGAGAGCAGAGTAACCTCCCCTTCTAGTTGGGTTTTCTCCTGTATCAGGTTTCCCAGGTCATATCTTTTGTTTATTTGTGGATGGTTTGATTTTATTTTAGTGTTCTCTATTTTCTGTATTTTATCTATTTCATGCATAAGCAAAAAAACAATAACTAAATATTCTAGAGATCTAAAGGAAAAATAACCTTAATAGTAAATATTTTTAGTATTTTATTAGATCTATTGTGGCAAACTATTCCAGTAAAATATCCACAATAGTTTATAGATCATGTACCCTAGTTACAACCCAACAATGATAATCTAGTCTCCAAAGGTTTCCCATGCATGGTTGCATGGAATGTGTGTGTTGGGGAGGGGGGGGGAGGGTATTAACCTAGTGGGTTGCTCAATTGGTTTGAACAATTGTTTCAAGGAAGAGTTCATGAGTTCTCTAGTTCTTTTCTAATTGAATCATGTTGATTTATCAACTACTATTCTGGTTAGTGATTGAGTCACCCTCCAACCAAATATTCCAACGAACATGGGGGGATCCCACGAGATTTTTATTGGAAAAAAAATATTGGGGAATATTATTTATAAAATTTTACAATGCTTCATTTGAACATTGTTGTGAATATAGTGACAAATTTGCGAGTTTGCCATTAATATTTCCTTAAGATTCCCTTAAAAACTCAACAAATTGATGATTTTTTCGTCATGAGTTGTTCTAAAACAACTTTTTTTTCTTTTAAATTGATCATTTTTTTACTAGTTTCTTGGTAACGGTTCTTTTAGTAATATACTTATTTGTGACTATATGTATTTTCAAATTTATTTATTTTTTTCAAATATTCCAAAAAATTGTTTTTTCAAATATCCTATTTTATTTTTGCCAGTGTAAGTAATTTAAGAAATTTTCCATAAGCTAAATTTTGCCCCATTTTATATATTTCAAGTTTTTTTTTCGTCTTTCTAAAATTAAATATAGGAAATATAAATAAATGAAAATTTTATGTTTTTTAACAGTGATCAAACTGATAAATGCAAAAGATGTTTCATTTCAAATAAAATTCAACCAACTACATTAAAACTTATATATTAAAAAAAACGCCAACTCCCACATATTCCCTCTGCAACCATTCCCTTCTTAAATCCCCACATTTTGCATCCGACCCCCTTCCTCATCCCCAACATAATACTCTAAGGGGATGAACTCCTTAATTTCCCACCATAGTTTGACAAGAACTCACACAATAGAGTGATAAGTCAATGTTTTGAACCAACAACTTGGTTTATCATTAGAACCAAAACCAACAAGTTGGTTCATCATTAGAACAAAAGAGGTAGAGGAATAGGGAAGATACCATTTCTCCTCCCTAAAAAATAACTAATACAACTTACAACTCCTTTTCTTCTCCTTTACGAGAAAAGTGATGAGTTTTCTTTACTTTTAAAGTTTTATGTTGTATTTCATAATGGCTCACATGGAATATCGTAATGTTAAGTTATTATATTATTTTTGCAAAACAATGTTTTTTTAGAGCATAAATTTTCTTTCTTATCGACAATTACAATAATTCTTGAAAATTGCATATTCTCCTCATTTAATTTTGAGGATGGAAAATTGACATGTCTTTTTTATAAAATCCCTTCAAATTTTAAGAAATAATAAGATGGATTTTTTTTTTTAATGTATCTTTAAGGGAATATAGGAAGATTCTTCTAAATTCTTTTACATTATGCTTGCAAAATTTTCAATGTAATCACAATAGTTTATTTAACTTAGCATTTATTAATGATATCTATTTGTAATTTAATTTTTAATTTATAAAAATAATTTTTCAAATTGCATCTAGTATATAATTTATCACTAACATAAGCCACATTTAAAATTTATCTTGTAAATACTTAAGAAGACCTAATACTTATAAGGTGAAAGAGCTCCACTAATTATAATGTATATGGAATCTCATTGTTCATTGCAACTCTACTACTCAAGCAAACATTGGAGAAAAACTCTTGACACAAAAGAGCAACGAAATTGGCATTGGATAACCATCAAATATATTTGATGGTAACATTACTACTCAAGCAAACATTGGAGAAAAACTCTTGACACAAAAGAGCAACGAAATTGGCATTGGATAACCATCAAATATATTTGATGGTAACATTATCTCAAATGAAGAAGTATTAGTAGAAGAATACTTGTTTGAGTCTTCTTGAACACGAATGTTATGTTTTTGATATATTTAAAGTAATCAATGTAATTTTTGCACTCTCTTCTATAGAAATAAATGATTTTTTCATTATAGTTGTAATTTTAAAAAATTTTAAAATTTCAAACCCACTTTTTTTACATGTAATTTTTTTCTATTCCACAAAATTTTAGTGTGTTTTCCAAAATAGTATTTTTGGTACATTAATTTTTTGTTTACATTAATCATTTGCAAAATACTTATTTTTTCTATATTTTATTTTTTTTAAAAGAAAAAAGGGCATGTCCATTTTACCTTTTTCATGTATTTTTAGGGAATGTAGGAAAGATATATCTAGATTTGCTTTAAAAAAATCGTTTTTCATGTGTTTTCAGGGAATTTAGGGAAGACTTCCTAAGTTTGTCATTATAATCACAAATTTGTTGATATACTCACATCAATTTTTTTGGCTAAGTTTCCATGCCATGGGGAGCATATCTATGTGATCAAAGTCACCTAGAGATTGCACCTACCTTCATTTATATTCACTCAAAGAGTTTCAAACTAGGGTATTCATGTTAATATAGGACTGATCACCTCGTTTCTTGTTTCTAGATCACAGTCACATGGACTTAAAACAATATATTAAAAAAATCTTGTAAATAAAGAGGTTTATGGTTATGATATCTACTATATTGACCCTAAGGACTTCTCATAAAGGGATTTGAAATAATTGAACCCTTCCTTTGCTATATCCTTAAATTTTATAGCCCTTTCTCCATTATACTTCTTGATCTCCCATATAGTATTATGGCATTTTGATGCAAAAACATTGAGGTCATTTTGACGATGTCAACTTAATGATACTAGTGATGGCCATCAGAGGAGTGATGGACTTGTCTGAAGTAGAAATATAATTCATAGTTAATGATTCTAGTGGGAAAGTGAAGGTGTGCACCATGCGATGGAAGAATGCACATAGCCAAAATGAAGATCTTTATGGAGTAGAAAACCATAGGGGAAGAAGTGTACTTTCTACAAAAGTAATGGGTGTTGGAACTAGTTGCTACAAAATGTGATAGTTGTTATAGAATGTGACAATGGCTACATAAGTGATTGTGGGCATTGGAACTTTATACCATGGATCATGCGAGATCACTCTTAGTTGTAGAACTCCCCAAGTCAATGTTGCAGAACCATGAGTGAGAGAAAACATAAATAGTCAAGAGGAAATTTGTCCACACATGTAGAAGTGAATCCAAAGGGCATGTTGAAGAAGGAACATACTATTGAGAATAATTTGAAATGTTACATTATATAAGAGAAATTGTCGAGAAGAGTGATTGATATCAAGCTAGAGATGAAAAGGGAAAAACTGGAAATGAAAGGGCATGGGCATTGGTAGTTGAAGCAAGCACATGAACAAGCCATTTAGAAGATAAAGGTGAACAACTTGATAAAGATGAATTTCATAAATGAAACATTCATGATGAAGATAAAAAAGTCTCAAATACAAGAGGAGATCTTGTGATGAACAAGCCATTTAGAAGCTAAAGGTGAACAACTTGATAAAGATGAATTTCATAAATGAAACATTCATGATGAAGATAAAAAAGGCTCAAATACAAGTGGAGATCTTGCGATGAATGAGACCGAGGTAATGGTTGAGGTTTCCATTACCTTTGGCCTAGAAACCAAATGAGTTTTTTAAATCGATATGTAGCCATCGAGCCATTGTAAGTATTATGCGAAATTGAATGAAATAACGAGAGAGAGATAGGATGAGTGTTGAATGGTGGTTTTTACCTTTGGGTTTCCACGTTAAATCCTTGCACAATGTGTGAATGAATGTCATGGATGTTTGTGTTACATTATGCATTGTTGTAGATCTTATAGTTGTTGATTAGTTGATTGATGTTTTAGTGGAGAAGTGGACAAATGTTGTGTATTCTTGTCATATATATATGTATGAATGTTATCCATGTATGAAGATGTTTCTAGGCCCAATAATTGTGTAGAGAGGGTCTATGTGAAGACCATGCATTGGAATTATAATTCTCTACATGTAGGTGCAACTGGGATAATTTAATACTCTGTGTAAGGTCTAGTGTATTGCAATTGTATTCTTGTGTGAATGGTGTAGGATAATTTAGTGGAGGAACATTGTGGTTCCATAACCCATAGGTTGCAAATGAATTTATTACCAACATATTATTTATAATTAGGTTTAGTTATGCTCGAGCCCCTATTGTACAAATTAACTGTGTGGAGATTTATTTGCACTTAAAAAGGACAATTGTTTCACATGAAGGACGGGTTAGCGTAGACTTGTGTTCTATAGCATTCAATTATTTAAGTCATAGAAGAGTAGATTGTGGTGGATGTGTAGCTTTTGTAGTTGTGGCATTTGAAGGATTCATTCATTGTTGCATATGTTTCCAAAATTTGTGTTTCTTGGTATTTTATGTAGGTTAAAGTCCAATGTGAATCACATTGATCTACAAGTGGTGGTGTTTATCCTCCCATGCCAAGTAATATCAAATATTTACAAACAAAAATGTATGTGAATGTAGGTGATATCAATGGGGATGAGAATTCTCTCATGGGTAGAGAAATTGTTCTCTACCTGAGATATCATGTTGTGCAATTCTAATTGGTAGAGGGGTCTTGACTCCCCTACATCAAGTAGTATCAAATCTA
>JZKD02S2197706.1:400964-424965 GCA_000966675.3 Picea glauca | reverse complement strand
AAGAAAGAAATTTATAGTTGTAGATAAAGAGAATGTACTTGGTTGAGGAGATATGAATATCACTTGAATAAAATGCAATAGAAAGATGATGTATAAGAGTTCAATGATCTTGGAGAAGATAAATTAAATTCACAAAGATTATAGAAATTGTAGTTTACAAAGGTTGCATAATTAGAATTTGAAGATGATGAAGATGCCTGGAGAGAAAGCTTGAGTAGAAGAATATGCCGCGAAAATGAGTGACTTGAGAGGAAGCATGAGCGATGTTGTGGAGTTGGAGATGGGTCAATTTATAGTCTTAGATAAAGAAGAAGCTATTGAATATGTTGCTAACAACAAAGGAGAGAAGATTGTAAATTTGTTGGAGGAAGAAAGAGACGTTGTGGACGAATGTTAGAAGGATCGAAGGCTTCTAAAAGGGAATGTATAGATTGGGTGTAAAGGTGTTGCTTGAAGAAGAGGAAGACTATTGAAGGTATGCCTCATATGATTTTCATTTATGAAGAATGTGAATACATTAACAAAATTGTTGACTGAGGTAGTCAGTGTGTGGTTGTGGATCGAGTCGAGAAAAGTGTAACATGTGAATGTGTGACACGATGTTGTGTGGTTTCCATCATGAATTATTGGGTGCACTGAAGGAACTTTGAATATTTCATAGAAAAGGGTAGTGCAATGTATCTAAAGGGACATGACTCAATTCGGTCGTGTGTGTGATGTATGGCTACCAAGAACATAAGCAATTCTTGTGGTGATGAAGAAAGAGAGATAGAGATGGTAGCAATACCAAAAGGTGCATAGTTGTGGAAATGATATGGGTATTCCATATTTCCATGACAAGGGTACCATTGCTTTGTTGCAAATAGTTATTCAACAATGAACATGAAGATAACAAGAGTTAGATGAAGAAAGAATATGTAGAAGGAAGATGATGCATTGTATTGCTTGTAGAGTTGACATATACAACAATGAAGAATGCAGAGTTGGTAAAGGCAATAGTGATGAAAGTTGTATTGGGAAATTGGCGATTTGAAGAGTTTACTTCACAAAGATGATGGGAGGATTTCTCAATAACTTACGAAGTCTAATGCAGGAGCATCGACATCATTTTGAAGATGCTATCTTGATGACATCGATGATGGCCAATAGAGGCATGATGGACTTGTTTGAAGTAGAAATATAGTTCACAATTTATGGATTCCAGTGGACAAGTGAAGGTGTGGATCATGGGATGCTAGAATACACATAGCTAGAATGAATACCATTATGGAGTAGAACACCACAAGGGGAAAAGTGTGCTTTCTATGAAAGTAATTGGTATTGAAACTAGTTGTCGTAGCATGTGATAATTGCTGCAAGACATGATCATAATGGCTACATAAGTGGTTGTGGCCAATGGAAATTTATGCCATGGATCATGTGAGATCTCTCTTTGATATGGAACTCACCAAATCAATGCTATGGAACCATGAATGAGAGAAAATATAAATAGTCAAGAGGAACTTTGTCCACATGTCTAGAAGGGAATCCAAAGGGCATGGTGAAGAAGGAACACATTTTTAAGCATAATCTGAAAGGTCCCGTTGTAGAAGATAAATCACTGGGAATAGTGACACTACAAGGAGAACACCTTCTAGTTGAGGTTTTTAGTGTTATTGTAAGATATAGCAAAATTTTCAAAAAAACTTTCGCTACAACCTCCACTATATGAAGCAGAGGCTTTAATAGATGTTCCATATAATTAATTTTTTTGGGTGGGCGAAGGTTATAGCGAAGGTTTTATTTTTCATTGCATGTATTATTAAAGTGCATCGATGTGCCCTTAATACAAAAGCACCGATGCATACAGATAAATTAAAAAGCACCAATGCTTTTATATATTGTGCACATCAGATTCACATTTTTTTTGTATGCAACATCGATGCTCTTATTATTGTCACACACGAGTTCTACATTGTTTTTGTATGCAACATCGATGCTTTCTAAGTCAGTTAATGCTCTGGTATTTTTACATGATATGTACACCCTAGTGCTTGTATAATTCGTGTGTCCCAATGCATGTATTACTTTGTGCACCGAAGGGTAACGAGATTTCAAATATTGGATATGAGATGTCGACGTTGTTCTTCATTACTAAGAACTTGTGAATATATTATGTTAAACACACCGGTGCATATATTATATTAAAAACACCGATGCGTATATTATATTTAAATCTCTTGTGCGTATTATAAACATGTGCACCATAAAAATGTTGAAGTGATAAATATAATCGCATGCTATATCATTTAAGGAACAATTGATTTTATCAATATTTGGCATCGATGCTTAAGTATAATTAATAGGCATCGGTGCATATAAACCCTTAACACGCATTGATTTCTATATTATGACAGACACCGTTTAGTGAGTTCATAAGAATACAATGCATTGATATGTATATATTTTAATTAATTGTAGTTTTTTACAAATTTTCAATTAATCATCTCAAAATCAAATGTTTTTTTATAATAATATTGTTTTTTATATTTTTGTTATTGCATTTTGATATAATGATTGCATTAATGTGTTATCCAATGGATTACGTCTCTATTATTTGTAACAATGTAAATCATCCACATATTAATTAATCAACAACACAACATTTTACAACATTTGACAATGCAATAATATAAGAAACCCATTTTATTATATATGAATAAGAGACCCATGATCGTACAAAATGAGACAACTTAAAGGTCCACAATAATCAAGATACAACCAATATGTAATTGTTACACTTTCATAACATGTCCTTATGCAATTGGGACAATATGTTGAGTACATTCAACAAAATCCTTGATTTTCACAGACAAATATTCCAAAACATACAAGTTGCAGTAACATTCAATTATATTGATTGTCATTCATCACTTGAGCTGTTGTCATCGCTTGAGCTATGTGCATGCCTCATTTCATCATCACTTGTGGGCGATATTGTACTTTGGTTATTTAACCTAATTTTTTCTTGGTCGACTTATTTTTTTATGTTCATCCTCTTCACGTTCCATCTACAAACATAGAAATAAAGTGTAATAAGTAAATTTACATATATATATATATTAGAAGATACATGATTGCATAAATAAAAAACATACCATAGCAATGAGTGTTTCATAAACAATATACATTCTTTCGAAGCCATGATGCATGCCATCTCTCAAAATCTGTTCAGTTGGTTACACTCCATAGTTTGTTTCTTGCATGTTTAATACACCATGGAAAAACACAGTTGATATAATTAATATAAATGTTTTTTATTGTTCTATTAATTATAAAATGAGGGAAGTTAAACAACATAACTACTTACAAGTTCTTGAATTAAACCTTGATACTTGAACATATACTCACAACCCAAACTTAACACAATTCGATCAATACTTTGGTTATCTCTTCTTTGTATGTTAGCACCTATTAGAACACATCTATGAACGAGTGTAAATTAATTATTTAAATATCAAGATCACAACAAATATGAAATCTTAAGTAAGAATGAAAATGTAAGTACTCACAAACTTTGCGATCAACCCTTTTCTTCCTTGTTATCATGTCTTATGTGTTGAATGGGTTCCATTTTTTCCTTTTTGCAACAAAACAATTGAAAGTTAGTATTTCATGTGATAATTAAATTCGATGTACATAAAAGAATAAATCAGTGATTACATACCTCTGATGTGCATTGTTGTTGGAATTGCTCCTCATGCAATGCAATTATGTTCATTTATTTTACCATCTCCTTGTACACTTTTTTGGACATCTCTATGAGCATGTATTGGTTTTCCCATTGTTTATCCCTTGGAACGTTCATAATCTCCTTGAAAAAAGAAAAGCTAGGAATCATCAGATAAAAAAATTATGTTTTTTACAACAAAATATATCGGTGTGTATAGTTAATAAGTACGGACTGATGCGTATAGTAAATAACTTTGCACTGGTGTGTTACACATATGTATACACACCAATATATGATAACAATGTTCTTGCGAAATCGAAAACATTTTACAAACTCTTGTATTCAGGTTATGCTTCATAAATTAATAAACGCACCAGTGAATAAGTATTGTTAATTACTCACTGTCAATTGCCGACGATTGGA
Organism: Picea glauca; assembly: GCA_000966675.3. Classification (NCBI taxonomy): domain Eukaryota; kingdom Viridiplantae; phylum Streptophyta; class Pinopsida; order Pinales; family Pinaceae; genus Picea; species Picea glauca. Next base: position 420,830 of record JZKD02S2197706.1, on the reverse strand, counting down.
CAAATTTAAAACATAATGATTTCCATATAAAAAACAATGCTACTTCCATTTTAAATTAAGCGATACTTTTTTTTCTTCTAATAACAAACACCAGTGCTCTTTGTCTATAAAATGACACTAGTACATCTAGGTCAAATTCCAATGGCGCATTCGAAGCAATTGCCACTTTATATTGTCGGGAGAATGAAAAACATCAGACCCCCTCAAACGTCGTTTCACATGACGTCACTTTTTCGACGCCATAGATATAGTCTCTGTTGCGACGTTTTATGCAGAAATGTGTCATCTCATATTTGACTATCCAAACCCCATATAGTGTCGCTATAATGACACCGGATAAATTAGAATTTTGACATCCCATTTCGTTGGTCTCCACAACGTGGACTCCATGGGAGCGACGTTATGGATGTTGGAATATTGATGGATGTTAACGTCGGTGGAGAGACAACCAACTATATATCAATAACAAAGGGGCCATGGGAGTGACGTTATGGAATTCGGAAGACCGACAAATGGAAACATCGGTGGAGTGACAATCAACTATATACCAACGACAAGGACGCCATGTGAGTGACGTTATGGATGTTGGAAGACTGACAGATGGAAACGTCAGTGGAGCGATGATAAGCTATATACCAATGACAAGGACGCCATGTGAGTGACGTTAGGGACGTCAGAAGACCGATAGATGGAAATGTCGGTGGAGCGACGGTCAACTGTATACCAACGACAAGGATGCCATGTGAGCGACGCTAGGTACGTCAGAATACCGACAACCTGTAGGTGTTTAAACAAATAAATAAATGAGCTCTTTCCCTTCAAAAAAACCTATTAGAGCTTCTATAAGCTAGAACCTAGGGCCAATCTCCTTAGGAACTTCTGTTGGACCATAGTCTTCAAAATCCACATCAATGGAATTGTGTAGAGAACCTTACACTTCTTGAGAGGATCCAACAAGAGTATGACCAAGAATTGAGGAGAGAGACCTAACCGACCTCTAAATATCACCTTCAAGATTCAAGATCTTTAAGCTCAACCTCTTGTAGCTTTGTTCTACTTATGAAGAAGCACTTTCTATTTTCTTGTTCATAAGGGCTATCATTTTGACTTACTCTACTTGCATCTATAATAAGAACATGGAAATGATATCATAGACTGTCTCAACAACATTGACTAAGAACCCTTCTTCAAATAGAACTTTACACCGAATCTTCAAAATATGATAAGAGATGATCATATTAACAATAATCATACTGAATATCTTATCAACAGGGATTCCTAGACCTATAAGCCCTTCCTTCCAACTATTAGCCACTATAAAGGCATATAAATTTGATCTAGCTTTACACCAAATATCTTGAGTAATCTGATAGAACCGAAGAATGTGTAGTGTGGTCTCCTTAACAGAACAAATAGGGATGGTTACCATCACCTAAGTTATACTTTTTGAGTCTTGCACAAGAGGTTAAGCCTCCTTCAAGGATGCCCCATCTAAACACCTTCAACTTGTTGTGATAAGAGACTGTTTTAAGCTCTGTGAAGAGCGATTATCACTCTCTCCAATAAAGAGAGATAGACCATCTTGCACATTCAATTATATAAATAAACTGAAGAATTAAATTTCCTTCTCAAGGCCAAGCACAATGCATCCCATGTAGTAATGCCTGTAAGAGTGTTTTTGGTAGCTTATTCGTTGATGACCCCCATATATATCTTTATATAAGTTTTGTGAGAATACCACTATGCTTAGGCAATTCCGTTTAAATGGTTACTTTCAAGAAGGAGGATATTCTCTTCTATCATCTTTGGGAAGGTTTGCAAGTAGGCAACAAGGCTACATATCCATGAATATAGAACATCTCTACACATTTTACCACCATATTTAGGTAATTAAATTTAGGTGTCTAAATAGAAAGTGTATCTAGAAGCCCTAGGTGTAAGTGTAAGGGATTCAGTGAAAATGTTGGCTTGTCCTTGGAGAATGATGAATATGTTGGGATCTTAGTCATTAGATGAGAAAGTGATATGTGTTAGGTTAAAATTATCCTAACACTATAAGGATTCATTGCATTATATGCTATCAATGAGTGAAGTGTAGTGGAGATCCTAGGTCTGGATCTGGCTAGAGTTCATGCAAATCAAGGTGTTTGAGAGGTAAGGAGAGGGACATTATAAAAAACATGTGGAAATATTTGAGGAGAGACATACAACACAAAGGGAAATATTGGGGTGAGAGAGCGGTCTTCACAAATTCCAGAAGGTGACCTAATTTGGGTAGGCACTAAGCCTAAGGAACTAGAAGAAAAACTATACAGTAGAATAGATAGTTGGGTGGAGTGAATTGACAATAGAACCAAATATAGAAAATAGTTGGGGTGGAGTATGGACCTCAAGAGAAACCAAAACCTAAGACCTTTGAGCATAGAAAATAAGAATAGGACATGTGGGGTGGGAGAGAGACATCTAGAAAACACAAAAAATGAGACATATGAGTCTAGAAAAGAGGAATAGCTTGTGTGGGTGGGAGAGCGACCTCCAGAGAACCCAACATCCAAGAAAAAAGGAGTATGACAAGATACTACTAATCTAACACCAAATGATAAAGAATAATATACAAAATAATACAATAATCAAGATAAACACAAATTGTTGGAGTTGATATGAAGAAAAGACAAGATGTAACCATGAAAACCCGACAATTAGAATAACTAAAGTCAGATAGATTAGTTTGATTGATGAGGAAAATGCCCTTATTATAGGCTTACATAGCTCTCTAAGTAAAAATCCTATTCTAAGGACAGACTCCATTCAAAATTGGGAAATTAATATTATATGAACATGTACACATCTTAAAGTTGGAAAGAGATTCTCTAAATAACTATCCAACTAACACAACAATATATTACTTAATAAATGCAAGAAGATCTTAGAATGTTGTGTTCCAAGGGAGGAGTGGCCCTTATTATTCAAGTTGTAGGGTTGAGTGAGATGGCTCACTAAGTGTTCATGGCTTCCTTGTGCATTTATCTAAGAGTGTCCTTGTTTCATCTAATTTCTCCATGGACAATGGGTTTCTCCTCCACCACTTCTAGTTAACAAGAAAACTAAGAAAATATTATAAGCCATTTATCCTTTTAATCAAAGAGTTAGGACATCAAGCATCTATAAAATATTTGAAAAATAAATAAAATAGGTGATTGAGAAACCATAATGGCTCCTATCATAACTGTGTATTATCAATTTCGTCCACCATTTTTTCAAATGATAGAAGTCAACAATTAGTTCTTAGAAGTCAGACAATACAATCTAGATAACATGGAATTGATTATTTTCCATTGACCATATGGATTTGATTATTTTCAATTCACCATTGAATATTACTAATCAATATGACATTCAATACATATTATAGAAAACATAATAACCATTAATATACAATATATTAAAATTTTGAATGTGTTTGTGTTGGGATGGAAGAGTAGGAGAATAAGGAAGAAAAATATATAGATGGAAAAAAATCTATAGCAAGGTGATAAAAGTTAAAGTGAGTCCACTGGATAATTTTTTTTTATGAATGGACATGATACAAGGTTAGCCATCCACTTCATATGAGTCATGGAAGTTATGATAAGAACATTAATGATTTTCTTATATTACAATTCTTATGACAGTTGCATACAAAATGATTCAATGATCACCTTAATTATTTGCTTGTTTTTGGAATGATGGAGACCTAATATCACTGGAAAAGTCTAATACGATCAATATTGTGACAATGGAATGTAGTTCATAAAGAACATGACAATTGAATTCAATTGAATAATTTCTAGTCTTTTTGAACATGCATCATTTTTTCAAATTCTTTAGAATAAGTATGTTTAAATTTTAAATAAACAAAAACCTCCATAAAACTACATCAAATCAATATTCATGTGGCTACGTAGATGTTATAAAGAATCATACTACAATTTTCAATTTTCCACAGACATTGATTGTGGAACTCTACCTTGTTTAGGTTTGGGACTTGTGCCAAATGATGATGCAAGAGGAATTGTTGGTCTTAACTAATGCACAAATACATGACGCACTTCACAAGGAATCATGTAGGCACACATAGTTTGAAATCATGGTGCTCATAACTAAATCCTTGGAATTTTGAAGGTCACTACCCAAATACCATTTTATCATATTACTTTGAAAAATTTATTTGAAACAAATTTATCAAAATTAGTAAACAATCCAATTCCCTATAGGATTTTAGATAATCCCTATCGAAATTCCAAATAAACTTTGCACAGAGTTTCACTATTAATAACACTTGTGGATCAATTGTTTCCTCTTCACCTTCTAAATATCACCTTCAAGATTCAATATCCTTAAGCTCAACCTCTTGTAGCTTTGTTCTACCTATGAAGAAGGAGACGAAAAAAACACCCCCACTCCATTCAATTTCAATCACCATTCAATGCGTAAAGAGGGTTTCATGTCTCTAATTATGAACACTTTGATTAAGTTTGATGAATCTCTAGGGGAATCAACTATGAAAAAATTCACTAACAACGTAAAAATAATTAAAAAATTTGTCTCTTAATGGTCCAAAGAGAAGTCGACAAAAGATAGGTTGGAACTCCTAGAAACTGAGGAGGACAATTCATTTATCTATATCAATAATCAATTTGGTGTATTCTTAGATGTAAAACTTAAAACATTGAAGCAATTTGAGGATACAATAAAATATTTTTTGAAGAAAGGAGAAGCATCCTTGAGGTTGAAAAGTGGAGGATTTAGCTAGAAGAAAGTGATAGCAATACAAAATTCTTTTAGAGCCATGAAAATTATTAGAAAAATGTGAGTTCCATGTGGGAAATGATGATTCCAAGTGAGGAAAAGATTTTAACTTTCAAGGATATAACAGGTGGTGGGGGACAACACTTTCAAAGGTTTTTTTTTTGAGCATATAGAGTCAAACATTGAGGATTTGATGAAGGTTATTAGACTTTTTCCTAGGATGATAGACGAGGGTATGAATGCAAACTTGGAGGATGGAGTTTTAAATGAGGAACTCAAATAGATTCTTTCTTCTTCTTGATATTCTAGAATCCTTGCGCCTAAAGGTTGTATGTTTGAGTTCTTACTTGGTTTCTTCAATTTTTTGGAGGAGAAACTCCTTAGGGTTATTGAGGAGTCTATATCTTTGGAAACTCTTAGGAACACTCAACTCCACATTTTTTTCTCTAATTCCAAAATTCCTCCTTTGATGACTTTAGACCTATTTGTATATGCAACCAAATCTACAAGACAATCATGAAGGACATTATAACCATGCCCAAGAGGATTATCTCCAAGTCATCACTAAAGACAAATTTGGCTTCTTTCTCAACAGAGAAATCCATGACGTAGTAGGCATGACAAAGGAGGGGATCCACACAATAAAATCTTCTAATTCCCCAATGGTTGTGATGAAAATTGACCTATCAAAATTTTATGACAAGGCAAATTGGATATATTTGAGACTTTTGCTATTGCAAATAGGTATGGATTTACAATTTGTAAATTAGATCATGCTCTTTATCTCCTCAATAGTTTTTTTCTATTTTGATCAATGGTTCCCCTTCATATTTTTATGTGCCTCTAGAGGGATTTGGTAAGGCTGCTGCCTATTTCCCTTATTTTTCCTACTTGTAGCTGAAGGCTTGAGAAAAATGATCTCAAAAGCAAAGAGGGAAGGCAATATGAGGGGCCTAAAGATTTCTAACTTCCCTGACTCTCTCTCACTTACCTTTCCTAGGATGATATTTTTCTATTATGATTTTGTTATTTGAGAGTAATGTCCAATCCAAAGTCAATTCTTGAGACCTTTTACAATGCAAAAAGAATGGATATTAACATGCAAAAGCCTTCTTATTTGTTCATCTCTTTAGATGAAGAGGTGAAAAGACAAATTTTCAATTTGTTCTCCATGATGTAGTGTTATGTAAATGAATGTGTCAAATATTTGAGGTTTTTAATCAATCCAAACAATTGCAATTTCAAGGCTTGGACGTGGGTTTATGAAAAAATAGAAGTAAGAATCTCAAAATGGTGCCATAGATTCCTCTTTAGAGGAAAAAATACTATATGCAAGTTATATTTTATCCACTACCAATTATCATTTCTTATATGTGCACAATAAATGATAATTATCATTTATTGTATTTGCGTGAGAATTTAAAAAAATTTCATTATTATTTTTAACACTCACCTTTTAACTCTATATTAACCTAGCTTACATGGAAAACATAATTAATTGAGAAATATAGATATATCTTCACTAGATACACCTCTAACTTAGTGTGATGTGGCATAAGGTTTTATTATTTTATATTTTCCATAGGAGGACCATTTTAGGCCAAAATTTCCTCTAATGCAAGAAAGAGCAATGTACAAAAACATGATGAACAAATTCTAAGGAAGGATTACAAAAGATACACCACCTTGGGCCCAACAATTTCTTTTTTGATTTTAGGGAACTATCCATCTTCCAAATTGTCTTCCACCACCAAGCTCTTTCATTGCTCACTAATTCATCCATCTTTAACTTATAACTAGATTTGGTTGTCAAGATGCTTGTATCTTTGTTCTTTGTCCATTTTACTTCATCATGTTGATTTATGAGGCTCATAGCTCAATGCTTTATCTGAGATATGTAAAGAGACCATTCATGATCTAAATCCCTAGATAAACCAACATGTCTTACAAAGAGATAGTTTTGGCCCAACCTAATATTGGACAAGCGACATCACACAATTTGTGGAGACCCAAATTGTGGAGCTTTTCTAGAAAGGAAGAATGTTATAACCCTAAATTTCTCTACACATGCATACATGGCCTTGGCACTCTTGCTTGCATTTTTTGCCAAAGCACTGTTGAGTTACTCTTCTTAAAAAACCAATTTTTTGAAGATATACGTGCCCTGCACCATTACTGCCCATGTACATACACTTGTTGCACCACTACATCTCGCATACATACTCATGCCGCACCATTACAACCCGCATATACTTGCAAAAAATAAAAAGTTGCAAGGAATTCGTTGAGATTACGGGATATTGGGTAGTTTCCCAACTAATCCACTTGCTATAGCCCATCACCCAACCAGATAACCATCCTTTTGTCATATAATAGGAGGTGTTGGGGTCTCATTTCAAATCTAAGCATAAGAATAGTGAAACTCTGCCCGATTTCACTTCCCCTCCTTGCCCAAGATATTTTTGCCTTTTGTGAGAATTGCCTCAACATTCCCTCATTAGCCCCTTTTTTCTCCATCAGAACCCATTGACTTCCCAAGAAGAGATCATAAGGTTGAGAGGAGAGGTTCATACAAGGTGCACTTGGAGCTTGGTGAAGAGGAGCCCGAACCAGGTTCGCGAAACGGTAGCTGACATTGATTGTAAAGGTATAATCATTGTGTTATTAATAAAAGCATTACATTTTCCCGTCCCAAATGATGGTGTCTTGAATACTTTTATTGGTTTATGTTTGACATTGTAACATCTAACCCTAGCTTATATATGGAATAACATGCTTGTAGTTTTCTATTTGTCAATCTTTGGATGCAGGTCAGCCCTGGGAGGAGGTGTGCATTTAGTGGAACTTCCAAGCACGAGGAGGTCATCACTAGACATGGGATTAGAGGTATAATTACCCGATCTCCTTTTCCTTTCTTTCTTCATATTATTTTTGGTATGTTTGGGGTAGTATAGAGAATTAATTGAATTTTAGACGGTTAATAGAGCTTCCTACATTCTGAACCCTGGTGTGTATAAAGGGGGGTTTTCTCGCTAGCAAAGAAGAAAGCCTATAATTCCCCAGTACACTAACACAAGGATATTCTTCAAGCCTCACCTTATTGTCTATTCCCATTTCCCATGTTATCCATTTTTCTACTATAGGGACAGATTTTAGCAACGCTCTGCAAACATTTGAGATGCCTTTTGTTTCTTTATACTCTAATCTAAGCCAAACCTAGACTAAAGTTCCACCTAAGTATTTAAATCTCATCACCTTACTCCAAAACCCATTATTGAAAAACATCCTTCAAATGCCTTTTGCAGCTAATACTTGGCCAAACACATAGATATTCTTTAAGCTCCCATCCACCATATTCTTCAGGCTTCGTAATTCTAGACCACTTTACCAATGGAATACCTTCAGTTAGTTTCATCCTAGTCCATAGAAAATTGAAGAATCTTTTTCTTATTTCATCTAGAATACCTTTCAATATATGTGCAATGGACCGCCAATAGATGAGGATACTTTCCAAAACCGATTTAATTATAACTAGTATCCCTCCTTGAAATTTATATCATCTTAAATTCATTATGTTGCACAACTATTTTTTAATATCTAATAATAAATTTTAATTTAAATAATATATTAAAATTTACTTAAAAACAATTTAAAAATCTAATTTAGATAATGATGTAAATAAAATAATATTTCCTTATTATTATTATCATTTTTATTATTATAATAAAATCACCACACATATAATATATCACTATATAAACATATCATTATAATGAAATAATTTTTCATAATCATAAGAAAAACTTACCTTATTAAAATATATTTTTAACCATAATTAAAAATATATTTTTAACCATAATCAAATTTTAGTTATTCTAAAATCATTACAATGAAAGATATCACTATAATGAAAGATTTTTTTATAATCATAATAAAAACTTGCCTTATTAAAATATTTTTATAACTATAACCGAATTTTAGCTATTCTATAATTCTCAATAACTAAATTTATTCTAATTTTTGAATTTGTTTGTAATTACCATATAAACCTGTATCGACCCTGTCGTTACGACAACATACGATGCATAACAAGTGCTATTTTTTTTTTATCAAGCAGGGAAGTAACAACAACAATAGTCAATCAACACAACTCGATAACGAACACAACACACGCAATCCAGACAACAGACATCATAACGACCCAACATACTAGCACATCAAGCAACTGGATGCAACAAGCGAAAATTAATTAGACAAAATAAAAATGACTACCCGCCCGTCCTACCCTGCAAATTTAGGACTTCCAGGACACATAAACAACGCTCAAGCCTAGGTTCCCATCGATTTTGACCATTTAAGGTCTCAAGGCTAGCGACTGTTTTAAGGAACAAGGAGGTGTCTACATCCCACCTGACACACACAAGATCACGCTTACTAAGCTAAAGACAACATCAATCAATCCAACACAACAACTTTGACTACCAGTAACTAGAAGCTTCCCGACGAGCAAGAGACAATCACAATAAAAGTTACAAAAACAAGTACCACCATAAATAAAACAATCATCTACATCGGGAGGTGCATGATCCTAAGCTAGGTTTCATATGCGCTTATTGATCAACGCGTGCAATGACCCAATCATAAGGGATCACGTCGCCACATTGCGACAAGTGTGTCAGGAACCCACGCGCAAACAAAATACTTCTAAAACTTCAACCCAACATAAAATCCAATTGACACTGATATACAATATAAGACGTCGTTCGATGAAGGTGCTCTAAACAATCAAGCAATAAAGGATGCAATGTGGCCATTCATTACAATTTAATTTACGCAACGACTAGATGTATTTCATTAGCAAATTATCATCATAAGGACTAAGTCAAAGCATGTAGTATCCAACTCAATCAATGTTAAGGCATAAAACATCTCTTCCTATAAACACCCCTTCAACAGTACAAGGAAGAATCTTATAATTAAAAAAATCATTATTAACATTAATAATGATTTGTAACATATTACCAGGCCTCCCTTTAAGCACAACTCCTTAAACATCATAAAGAAGGAAGCATATTATAATTAATTAAAAGATTTAAAAAGCAACTTAATGGAAAACTGTGACTATATATATTCATGTTCCAAACTATACATATATGTTTTACTCATCAAACATCTTAAAAGGAACACTCCAACTATATATATACGTTCCTTGGGGTTTATGCTAAAATCGAATACTTAAGTTCATAAAGGTTCAAATTCCACTTAAAAAGTAATTGCCACAAGTAGTTTTAATGCTTGAGTAATTCATTCTGCTCTTGAAATCACTAGTTTTTAATTTCTGAACAGGGTTTTTAGAAAAGGGAAGTGAATTTGTTTTCTTTCACACAGAGGTAAAGGTACATAAATTTTGGCACGACTTCCTAATTATGTCGAAAGGCATACACCTATTGATAATGGGCAGATTTAATAAGGGTTTAGTGCTTAATATGTTTTCTATGGGCAAGATTAAATATGGCTGGAATATTCTTAGTAGTCACAAGACAACGCTACTCAAGATGAAAACCAGGAGAAAACAGTTCACAAAAACAAAGGAATCACGTCCCAAACCTCAACAACTAAGGGGAAGCAGGTTTAACATAACTTGGGCAGAGAGAAAAAAAAAAAAAAACCAAATATACTACTAAAAGGAAGGGCTAAAAGACAAAATAAATTTAAAGGGCCAGACTCGAATTCATGCATTACCTTAAAAAAACAAATAGGAGTTGGAACTAAAATAAAAGCTTAGTTTTAAATCTTTATTATGAACAAGGGAAATACATTCAACTTAAGATGAATCGGTTGCCTTCCAAAAATACCCTTCAGTGTTAATATCTCTTAAAATCACAGATAAGTTAATTTAGCGGGGCGATGGAGACAAACTACAACATTCATCATTATTATTATTCAAGCATCGGAAATAAACGACAACATTCATCATTTTGTTGTTCACATAGAGGAATTTTTTTTAACTAAAATTCAAGAAAAATGTAAACACGCGTACCGAATCCGAAGGCAATGATCCCATAGACGTTATCCCACACGTGCACTTCATCCAGATCCTGCTTGTCTACCAATGAGACCTCACTGGTACCTCCCAACCAACGCTAGGGGTACTCTTCTTCCCCTTGAACCCCTCGAGCCGCAAATGGGCCATGCACACAATAACAGAGAATGATAGCTCCCAACTCGCCTCGCAAGGTCGAGCTACCACTCGTTACCCGAGATGGGTATCCCAACTCCCACAAGAGAAAATTCAGTCAAGATGAAATCCCAACAGCGTAACCTTACGCAAACCAGATGCGATCCATACTCCTCTTCCACCATCCTTTTTATAGAATTTTCAAGTGATTAGTTTCCCAAACCCTCATTAGATTCCTTTTTCATTTAATTAATTAGGAAAAACCTCGCCCATACACATGTCGCTTGATCCCCTAGTTGCACCAAAAAATCAATTTATTAATGAATTAAATTTTCTCGTTTCCCTCACCCACCTAAAAGCGTTCCTAAAAACGCTCATCGGTGTCCCATTATTCCCTTACAATTCTTAAATGACTTACACCTTACTTAAATCGTAATTGAATTCATAAATAGAAAGTTCCAAAGGCTAGATTCCTTGCTAAGTTAGACATCCCCCATTTTATTTAAGTTTCCCCCTTTTTAACTAAGTTTGGAATTAACAAGTTTAAACAACCACACATTTACCCCCTTTTAATAATTAAACCTTCATTAAAATTTTTACTTTAATTAATAAAGCTTGAATTTTCTTTACCCCCTTCTTGTTATATGTCTAATTAGTTTTTTTTTGGTTCAGAGGTTCTACTTAGACCTAGGTTTTAAATTCACTAGACTTGGTGATAGTTCTTAAGGGAAAATTTGTTATTAAACTTTACTCATCACATCATTCATTTGAAGCCCGACCAGGTCCTAAGGAGGTATAGTTTTACAGTCACTAAGTTTATTAACTTACCATAGTTAAAATCACGACGTGACCTTCAGAACGCACTACGTGCTCCAAGGGTGCCACTCACCTCTTTCCATTTTATTTGCACGATGTGCCCTTCAAGATGCACTACGTGCTCCGAGGGTGCCACTCGCCTCTTAACTAAATTTGGTAGACGTCAAACCCCTGGAGTCAATACTCCATTAGGTGATCTTGTGGGAGACTAAGGGCCTCTAAGGAATAAGGACCCTGCCTTGTTGCACGCCTCTTAGAATCACAGTGAGCGACTATCACAGTCTGCCCTCATGACATTGTGGGTCTTCTCGAACTATGTAATCATTCTATAGGTCCAACCATGATGAGAGTGCCAGTAGGTTGTGGCAGGGTTGCTGCCACACCTCTCCCTCAATGTATCTGGTTGCTGTGCATGGCCCCTTTACTCCAAATGTGGGTCTGGTAAGCAAGCTATCATTAGCTTGCATCCATCAACGAAACATGTCAGCGATAACAATCAACATCATAATATCTAATCATATGTACATACGTCACATAAATAACATTCAAACCCTACAGTCCATTCCCTGACTCGATCTAGAGTCCAAGGAGTTTCATCGATGTCTTGACATCCTCTCATGTCCAGAGTCCTACACACTCAGGAGAACCCAGTCAATAGCACCTAACGATGTAAATACAACATGAAAAATAACATATCATCAAATCCACAATATCTCATAATCATAATCAAAACAACCAATAGTATAATGACACGAATCACTTGCACACAAGTTTCCTCAAAGAATAAGTCTGCTCAGTGCATGCAAGAGAAGGATGTTACATACACCCACTCTTGTTTTAAACTTCATCCGAAAGTTTCACAGTATGCAAGTGCTGAAATAAAGTGTATCACAGTATCATATGCCTGTCATATGCCTATCTATGAAACAAAAATGGAAACTGCTGATGCATATAATATGAGTCCTCCCAGGTCGCTGAGTGCAGACTATAGTTGTACCACTGGACCTTGACCTAATCTACTGTTCGACGTCGTAGCTGTCGAATGTGATGGTCCAAGATGCGGATTGAATCTGCCATGAGCGCACCTTCATCTAATGCTTGGAAGGAACTCATGTCAATAACATGTGTAGGATCACTAACATAATGTCTCAAAACAGATACGTGAAAAACATCGTGCATATGCCTCAAAGAATCAGGCAAGGCTAGTTGATAGGCCACAAGCTCCTTCTTTTCCATGATGTCGAAGGGTGCGATGAACCTAGGAGAGAGTTTAAAACCCTTTCCAAACTTGACCTAACTCTTATTCGGTTTCACCCGCAAGAAGACTCGATCACCAACTTCATAACTACGGCCAACATGATGTGCATCGACATAACTCTTCTGCCAATCCCACGCTTCCTTGATCCTTTGTCTTATTGTTTGCATTTGATGTTCCATTTCTTGAATCGCTTTTGGTCCCACTAGGACCCTATCCTCAAGTTGATCCCAACTCAAAGGCATCCGACACGATCACCCGTAAAGAAACTCGAAAGGCGCCATCTTAACAGTGCTTTGAGAATTGTTGTTATATGCAAATTCTACCAGTGACAAGAATTCTTCCCAACGCTTCTTTGGTCCATTAGGTACATATGAAACATATCCTCCAAGATTTGGTTTGTTCATTTGGTTTTCCCGTGTGTGTCTGGGTGATACGCGGTACTAAAGTTAAGTTGGGTTCCCAAGGCCTCTTGGAAACTAGTCCAAAATCATCCTGTAAACACCGATCCTCTATCAGATATAATCCTCTCAGGCACGCCATGAAACCTCACAATATAAATGATGAAAACTCTAGCTATGTTAGGTACCTGATACGTCATATGCATAGGAATAAAATGATCACTCTTTGTGAGAGTGTCAACTACCACAAAAATCGAGTTGTGTCTCCTTGCCATCAGTGACAATCCAACAATGAAATCCATCAAAATGACCGCCCATTTTGATTCCGAAATATCGTGTGGTTGTAGTAATCCTACTGGATGTCTATGTTCATCCTTCACCTGCTGAAATTCTAGAAATATTACCATGTAGTTGACTGTGTCTGCCTTCATTCCTTTCCAGAAGAATAAGGGTTTAAGGTCTGCCCTCATCTTTGTGACTTCAGGATGAGCCATGTACACTGATCTATGAGCCTCGTTTAAGATCAAACTCCTCATCTCGTCGTTGGGAAGTATGTAAATTCGACCTTCAAATCTCAATAATCCGTCGTTTTCCACAGTAAATCCCTCAAATTTTGGTACCATCATTGTGTTTTGTCCAATAAAATTCTTGACCTCTTTGTACTAGCCATCGTTGCATCGTAACATTAGAATATTTTCACGTAGATTTCTCTGAAGAGGCATCACTGAAAATATGCATGGTCTTCGACTCAATGAATCAACCACTATTTTAATTGTTCCTTTTATGTAAGTAATTTTGAAATCGTACTCGCTAAGAAATTCTGACCAACCCCGTTGTCGCGCGTTCAAGTCGCTTTGCATAAAAATGTGTTGTAGACCACAATGGTCCATTTTTAGTTCAAATTTTCGTCCAATAAGGTAGTGTCTCCAAACTCTCAAGGCATAAACAATGGCTAAGAACTCCAAATTGTGCTTTGCATCGTTCTCCTCATGCCTTCTCAACTTTCTCGAGATGTAAGAGATCACTCGACCGTCTTGCATCATGACTCCACCTAAGCCTTCCTTGGATGCGTCAATGCATACCAAGAAGTCCTCATCCATGTTAGGGACGTTTAGTATTAGTGTTTTCATCAACATCTCCTTGAGCCTCCGAAATGTTTCCGTGCATTTCTTGGTCCAAACAAACTTCTTGTTCTTCTTCTACAATTCCGTAATCAGATTTTCTATCTTCGAAAAAACCTCAATGAACCGTCGATAATATCCTACTAAACCCATGAATATACACACTTTTGGGACATTCATCAGTGAAGGCCATTCCATAATAGCCTCGACCTTTGCTAGATCCACAACGATACCTTCACTGGAGATGACATGACCTAAGTAATGAATCTTCGATTGATAAAACGAGCATTTAGAAAATTTCCCAAACAATTTTTTCTCTCGTAGACACTATAGAACCAAGCGCAAGTGCTCGTTAAGCTCCTCCATCGTCCGAGAATATATCAAAATATTTTCAATGAATACTTGTAAAAACTTGATCAAGTATTCATGAAACACCCCCTTCATCAAACTCATAAATACCCCAGGGGAGTTTGTCAATACAAAAGGTAAAACAATAAACTCATAATATCCAAACGTCATCTTAAATGCGGTCTTAGGGATGTCTTCCTTCATGATCCATAACTAGTGATACCCTGATCTCAAGTCGATCTTTGAAAATACCATCGTGCCTTTCATCTGATCAAAAAAATCATCAATCCTTGGCAACATATATTGATTCTTGATCGTTGCCTTGTTCAATTGACGATAATCAATACAGAGTCTCCATGACCCATCCTTCTTCCGTATGAAGATAACAGACGCATGCCATGATGACACACTTGGACGTATAAGTCCTAGGTCTAACAACTCCTTCAGTTTCATTTTCAACTCGTGTAACTCCAGGGTCGACATCCATTAAGGTGTTCTTTCTATTGGTTAAGTTCCCAGTTTTAGGTCGATGGTAAATTCCAATTCCCTCTCTAGCGGCATCCCAAGTAACTCCTCAGGGAAGACGTCTGCAAACTCATGCACCACTAGAAGGTTTTCTAGACCTTCCACTACTCCCTTCTCGTTTAACGCAAGGATTTCATAAATCTTACATCCCTTGCGCATGATCTTCCATAGCTGCACGGAAGAGATGAACCTCAGGGAGACTGCCTAGTTCTGACCTACAATCACGTGTCTTTGTCGCTCATCATCGACCAAGATCAACCGTTTCGTCTTACAATTGAGTATTGCCTCATGCGATTCCAACCATTCCATACTGATCATGAAATCATAAGACCCTAAGATCATGACATATAGGTTGGCCCTTGTGAAAAAATCTCCCAAAATAAGGCTACAGCCCGTAACCTTCCCTCCAACCTTCTGTTTGGCTCCTGAAGGCATTTCTACAAAGCTAAATTTGTCATGTTCGACTGCCTTTACCTTAATTATTTTTAGCACTGCACCATAAATAAAAATCTTTGTAGCACCTAGATCTATAAAAATACTAAGGGTCTGGTCAACGATGGTACCTGATGTGTCGAGCACAATCGACTGGTGCTTTGCCTGGCGGTTATTCACCGCCACATGAATCCAATGGGTCTTGCCTGATTCTCCGATGGTAGTGGGTCCGACTGATCCAGATGCTCTGGTCCTCTCCACTGGGCAGTCATGCTGGTAATGTGGCTCTCCTCATGTCCAACACCCTTTCTTTGGTCCAGTACTCATGGTACTCGAAGTAGAAGTTGATGGTCCACCGACCTGGAACCCTGATTTGTTCTACTGAACAGGCCTAAACTACTGTTGTTGCGGTCGATGCTGCTACAGGTACTATGTTCCTCTATAAAGAGTCCACTACTGAGGTGCTGGTCACCATGGTGTAGTGTATGTGGATCCTCTCTGAGTGCCTCAAAATCCTGGTGAATGTCTATCTGGTTTATGATGCTGCAATGCACCAGATGACACCTGTCCTGTTGGTCTTGCGGGAGTCTTGCTTTGACCCCCACCGATAAGCTCCTCCTCTGCGATGAGGTCCTTCTGGACAACATCATGCAAGGTTTGAGGCATCAAAATCCTCACCTTTGTACGAATGCTAACATTAAGGCCGAACACGAACTTGTTGACCTTAAGTTTCTCGGTATTTAGGTGCGGAGCATACCGAAGAAGCTCCATGAAATGAGCCTCATACTCATGCACCACAAGACCACCCTATCGCAAGGCATTGAACTCGTTGAGATGATACTCAATGAATTCCCCATACAGATAACTCTCTTAGAACTATTCCTCGAATAGTTCCCATGACATGTCTTCGACTGCCATGTTCAATTGCGACATGAGCATCTTCCACCATAGAAGAGCACTCCCCTTCAGTTGATATACCACCATGCGGACCTTCATGTTGGAGGTATAGTCACGAAGTGAAAATCACATCGCCATATTCTCTAACCATGCCTCGATGGCTGACTGTCCCGGGCACCAAAGAACTTGGGAAACTTGACCTTCTCGAGTTCACGGTGAATGCTACCAGTATCAACCATAGAGCGTGGTGGACCCTTAGGAGGTGTCGACACCCTGGCCTCATCTCTATCCAAACAACTGATCAATGCCTCAGACATCCTCTGAAAGGACCTCATCAACCCAACCACATCACCCAAAACTATCTGGTCCTGCCTGACAACCTGTTCATCTCCCTGGGGGTTAGAACCCTCGTGCGTGGATGCTACTGGGGGCATCATGCCTCCTCCCTTAGAACCCCATCGTCTGCCTCCGTGGCTTCCTCTGACCATGATTACCTACATGCATACAAATCAATTTAATTAGTGACATTTTATAAACAATCATCTAATCAATGGAATCCATAGTGATCCCAAGTCTCAGGTTGAACCGACTCTGATACCATATGTAGCGACCCCCGTCGTTACGACAACATATGACGCATAACAAGTGCTCATTTTTTTTTCTTTTTCTTTTTTTAAGAAGGGAAGTAACAACAACAGTCAATCAACACAACTCGATGAGGAACACAATGCATGCAATCCAGACAACATACATCATAAGGACCCAACATACTAGCACATCAAGCAATTGGATGCAACAAGCAAAAATCAATTAGACAAAATAAAAATGACTACCCGCTTGTCCTACCCTACAAGGTTAGGACCTCCAGGACACATAAGAAACGCTCAAGCCTAGGTTCCCATCTATTTTGACCATTTAAGGTCTCAAGGCTGATGACTGTTCTGAGGAACAAGGAGGTGTCTACATCCCACCCAACACACTCAAGATCATGCCTACTAAGATAAATACAACATAAATCAATCCAACACAACAACTTCGACAACTAGTAACTAGAACCTTCCCGACGAGCTAGAGACAATCACAATAAAAGTTACAAAAACAAGTACCACCATAAATACAACAATCATCATCCACATTGGGAGGCACACGATCCTAAGCTAGTTTTTATATGTGCTTATCGATCAGCGTGCACAATGACCCAATCATAAGGGATTACATTGCCGCATTGTGACAAGTGCGCCAGAAACCCAAACACAAACAAAATACTTCTAAACCTTCAACCCAACATAAAATCCAATGTGCCTGAAATCCAATCGACACTGATATACAATATATGACGCAATTCGACAAAGATGCTCTAAACAATCAAGCAATAAAGGATGCAGGGTGACCATTCATTACAATTTAATTTGCACAATGACTAGATGTATTTCATTAGCAAGTTATCATCATAAGGACTAAGTCAAGTTATTTCATTAGCTAACCTTCATATTGCCAACAAAACTAAACTGGACTGTTAATTGCAATGAAAATAGAATAATTGAGAGAGATTTACTCATGGCAAAAAACTAGAGGAAGTCCAAGCGAGGTGTTGAATTTGTCGAGGGTTAAGGGACCGTTGTAAGGACCTTGTATCCATTGGGAAGAGTGCCAAGGTGGAGAGCTCCAGTCGCTAGGAAGAAGGTGGTGTCGAGTGGCAGGCCACTAAAACCGCCGAGGAAAAGATTGACAGGCGCAAAAGAATTTCTTTCTTGCTCAGAATCAGGAAACCACATACTATGACAGGGAGGGACCCAAGGATCGATTCCTAGTCTCAGGCTTGGGCACGTGTCAAGGAAAACAATGAAAAATGGAAAGCAGTTCACAAGGGCCACATAGAAGGTGCCAAGAGAGATCCCACCAATTAGTAAAGGTTTTAAGTAAATCTGTCTTGAAGGAAGCCTATAACAAAATCAACGACTGCTTCCAAGCCAAAAATACCAACCAACTAAGCTCGACACTAGGGACATACCACAACATTAATTGAAATCAGGAAACCAAATCAAAGGGATAAACACGGGCGAAACTTGGAGGAGATAATCAATCGAGGTAGGTTATTTCTCGTGGATCATTACTGTCAAGGTTGGGACTCGTGAATTTAGTCCTTTAGTCGGGGAGATCGATCTAACTAAGCTTCTCACTGGAGATCAGAGTTACTATCATTCCAAACTCAAAGTATTTCTACAGGGTTTGGTTTCTCCATGAAACTCCCAAAAGGCACATCGATACAGGGACAAGAGAATATGAAACGTGATGGCTATCTAAGGCCAAAATCCTACCTACTAGGAATGACATTACCTGAAGTGATTATCTGATGGTTTAACTAAACTCTTCGGTGGGCCAATCCTAAAGTTTCAGGTTTCTCGATTTCTTTCAACAGTCCCGTGGGTTGGAGCAGTTCTATCAAGAGTTTTTCTCTTGATTCTAGATTCACAAAGGGGATGGAAGGAGACACAAGACAACACTACTCAAGCTGTCAGCTAGGACAAAACAATTCAAAAAAACATAGGAATCATGTCCCAAACCTCAACAACTGAGGGGAAGCAGGTTTAACATAACTTGGGTAGAGAGAAAAAAAAACAAATATATACTACTAAAAGGAAGGGAGAAAAGACAAAATAAATTTAAAGGGCCCGACTCAACTTCATGCATTAACTTAAAACAAAAAATAGGAGTTGGAACTGAAATAAAATCTTAGTTTTAAAACTTTATTATGAACAAGGGAAATAACTTCAACTTGAGATGCATCGGTTGCCTTCCGAAAATACCCTTCAGTTTTAATATCTCTTAAAATCACAGATAAGTTAAGTTGGCGGGGCGGTGGAGACAAACTGCAACATTCATCATTATTATTATTCAAGCGCTAGAAATAAACGACAAGATTCATCATTTTATTGTTCACATACAGGAAAAAGTTTAACTAAAATTCAAGCAAAATTTAAACACGCATACCGAATCCAAAGGCAATGATCCCGTATGCACTGTCCTGCCTGTCGACTCCATCCAAATCCCTCTTGCCGACCAATGAGACTTCACCGATACCTCCTAGCCAATGCTAGGGGTACT